>CM068301.1:4603743-4647327 GCA_034768395.1 Linum lewisii
GGAACATATCAATGACATAACGGTGATATAACAACAACATGACGTAAAAATGTCTGTTAAAGTTTCACGTGTTGATGCACTATATTAAAAATCATAAGCTTCATTTACACAATTGTATAAGTTATACACAGAAACCATAAGCTTCAAAATGTTATGTTAGTGTTATATGTATGTTATATTTATGTAACGGTCTCATAAAAGAAACATAATAACGACATAATAGGACCATATGAATGACATAAAGAGGATCTAAGAATAACAAAATATTGACATAGAAATCATTAAGAACAAACAAGAAATATTGAAATAATCATTTGACAAAAGAAGAGAGAAGAAGAAAACATATTAGAAATAAAATTTAGTGATCGATTATTTTATAACTAAGTTATAACATATAGTCTCTTTCATTTTACATTAACATTATCTCATGTTATGAAAAATTGATATCATAAGTCAGCATAACACTAATGTACAAGTTCAAAAATTTTCTTAAAAAAATCGAATAAAATATATCAAAATTAATGTCATTGGATTCGAAAAATTAAAAAAACAACATTTGTGAATGAGAAAAATCATTTTGACATTCTAGAATTAGTTATATACATTAATATAAAAGTAGGGGAAAATGAAAAGTATATGTAAAGTTATTTAAAAAAATAAAAAAAATAGAAACTTGTTTGAGAAGTTGTCATAACTCATAAACTTTTCCCTTCCCCAATAAATATTTTCCCGCCATACACATCTATTTTCTGACACACATTATGTGACCATTACCCATCCCTTAATTCAGCTGCCTCCAACCGCAGGATCACTTCCCAGACGATCCGGCGGCCACGCTTCTCTCAGATTGATCTGAGAGATTGGCCTCTCAGATCAATAGCCGAACTGCATGTTGAGGATGTAATAATAATAGTGGTGATTCGTTTCTCGTGATTTTCATTTTCCATGCAATTCTGGTGTGTTTTTTTCACTCGAATAAATTAATTATATAAGGACTCCTGAAGTTGACTATGTGTGAGAGGACGATATGTCATATATGGGAATTTCATCTGCGTCCAACCATTTTAAAAGGCATTTTCTGGCTGCCGTTCACATTTGGTATCGCCGTTAGGGTGGCGTTAAGGTTTCAAGGTTCCTAGTCAGCTGCGCTGGGTGAGAGCCTGAGATCCTTGAAACCATGGACCCCCAATTTCGAGTATAAATACTCCTTTCCGAATGCAGTTTTCACCACACCTTTGTCTCTCCCAAACCTAATATCATATCCAGTCGTCATCTCCAATTTTTGGAATATGGCCTCTTCCAGCAGCATAATAGTAAGTGAAAATATTCACCGTTAAACTCATCTCATTTACATTTGATGATTATCACTAATTATTGTTGTTGTGTAGTTATAGATGTTGAGAGGATAATGCACAAGTTGAAGAAGCAGTTAGTGAAAATAAAACCATTCCCACATTCTTGTTTCGTGCATTTTCACAGTTTTAAAACGCTGACTTCATTTTTTTTCTTGTGTAGGGTAAGAGTTGTGGGTTTTATGAAAAATTGGAGGTGTGGGAGGCCGTGGATGATGTGAAGAGGGAGAATGACAAAATCATTGAGGAGAGGGACGACCAACTTAGGCGCTTTGTTAAGCGGATCAAGGAATTGAAGGCCGATAACCTCCGACTAAGGGGTCATATGGACGGCCAGGTGAAGAACAGAGGATTTGTCATAAATAAGGGTCCCAAGCGATGATGACAGGATTTGTTGTGTTGTTGTCGTCGTTATTGCTTTCGTGTTGTTGTCTGTGTTGTTTTGTTGGTAAGTAAGCGGGTTGTTGTTTCCCTTTCAAAGCTAATGTACTCATTTTTGTAGTCTGTATTATCGTTGGAAGATATGAATTGGAAGACCTTATGTCGGTCAATTTGATTTGAAGTTAGTTTGCCAAATTTTAGCTATCCAAACATTTCTCATCATCCAAGCACAAAATTCATTAACATCGAAATGACTAAGCCCATCAGTTACTAATATAAAAAGTTTGACCGTTGCGTTTTAGTTTAATTTCAAAATTTGTATTTGATTTTAATTTGGCTAAACATAATCCTAAATTTACCCATTTACAAAATCATCCTTTATTTACTATAATTATACCAAATAAAGTCGGCCAACTAGCTAAAAAAATACTAGTTATAAATAGATGACAAAAAAGGGGGGAATTGGAATTTTGTAGCACGATTTTAAAAAATATGTACCGTCAGTAGCCAAATGCGTAAAAAAGTCCAGAAATAGCACAATCTGACTGGCAGCCAGCTACGCGCCAGCCAGGTAGCGCTGCGCCACCCAGCCAGCGCATCGCTACCCAGCTAGGGCAGCGCTGGCTGCCTAATCAGAATTGTTACCGTCAAATGCTCCGTTATGGTTTCCTCAATCCCAGCCAGCATGCGCTGGCTAGGTGGCGCATCGCTGCCTGGGACTGAAGAAAACCTAAGCCCCTCAATTTTTAGTATAAATACCCCCTCTATGATGTAGTTTTGCACCACACACCTCCCTTGAAGCCCTAAACTTAGAATTTGAAGTAGGCAGCCGTCACCAAGCTTAGAATATGTCGTTCTTCAACTATGGCTCTAGGTCTCGAAAGAGTAAGCGTAAGTGAAATTGGTTTGGATGCTTTGTACTTATCTCATTTATGTATTTAACGAATTAATCTTGTGTACTAATTACTGTTGTTCTGTAGTGACAGATACTGAGAGGGTAATGCACAAGTTGAAGAAGCCGGTGGAGGAGGACTTGTTCGTTTATGAGGCAAGTGTGGTTAACTGCTGGTGTGACTTAAGGGCGACTAGATCCGTTCGACCGAGTGATCTGGGACGCTATTTTGGCTGCCCTCGTGAGAGAGAGGTAAAAAAAGGGTTCAAATTTAATTTTTTTCATTTTCCTAGTTCTCAAAACCCTCTACGTTTGTTTTCTGATCTGTAGGAGAAGGGGTGTGGTTATTATGAAAAACTGGAGGTGCGGGAGGCCGTGGATGCTGCTAAGGAGGAGGACCAAATCATTCGGGTGAAGGACGAACAACTTGTTCGAGCGAATAGGGAGAAGGATGACATCGTTGAGGAGAAGGACAACATTATTCGAGACCTGAGGGAAGAAATTTCATGGTTGCACGTTTCAATCAATAGGTTGCTCAGGGAAGGGCCTCCCTCTCCACCACCCGGACCTTGTCCTTACAATTGACTTCCATGTTGGGCCTAGTGTGTTTGTTTTTTCTGTTGCTGTTGTTATTGTTGTTGTTATTGTTGTTTTGTTGTTGTTGTTGTTGTGTTGTTGTGTTGTTGTTGTTGTTGTTGTTTTGTGGTCTGTCGTTGTCGGTAGTCTTTGCGTCATTTCGAAGTTAAAGATTGGTTTAGTGCACTTCTTCATTGTGTTGTCAATTTCATTGTTTATGACATAGTTGCAGTCTTTTTCAGTGTGCGGCCAATAAATATACACCATTTCTGAAGTGTGCGGTCAATTCTGAAGGATGGACTAATAAAAGTAACTTCATAGTACAACTACATTGAAACTGAAACATGAAATTGACAACTAAACATTTGAAATACAGATTACCAAACACAGACTACCAAACACATGATACTAAACATTTCATAGTGCAATTAACCATTCCTTGTAGGGTTTGGATTTCTGCTGCTTCGCCTCGCACGTCGGCACGTCCTCCTATTGTGCTCTTCTTGCTGGCAGTAACTGCAGTGAGGCTCAATATCTTCAACCCAGTCCATCTCGTTGCGTATGCGAGAATGTAGTGGTCGCCCCATCTCCCTGACCCTTCCTGGGTCAGGCATCAACTTAGGCCCTCCATGAGGCACCCAGTCGTCTTTCGAGCCGATAGGGAGGAAACTCCGTCTGTATATCTGTCTTACTGTTTCCAACCTGTAATGGGCGTTGGCGTAGTATAAGGCATCTTCCACTGTTGGAACTTGCCGCAGGAGCAATGACCGTCCCCCTCCTCGTAGTCCAAGCGAACTTCTTGCCTATTGTTTCCCTTCCCGTTGCTGCAATTTATCGCCGTCTGCATTTCGAATATCCCAGCATCATAATCGAATTGCCTCACTATGTGGGAAGTGGCCTTATTCACTCTTTTCTGCAGGCGCTTAAGACACTTCTTCGTCCAGATTGCACCAGCCGCCTGTTCTTCTCGAACCCTCTTCCGTCGATCTTCGAAATACGTTTGCAGCCTGTAGAAAGTGGATTCCACCAAAGCTGCAACAGGGAGAGCCCGGATTGACTTGAATGCCCCATTCACGCTCTCCGCCATGTTTGATGTCAATTGGTTCCATCGTGCCCCGTCGTGTTGAGCGTCTACGGCTCTTGACCAATATAATTGATCTTCAAGCTCCCACTTTTTATTCACGGGGTCGTCCCTTGCGAATCTTGTTGCCCCCTTTATGAACTTTCTCAAGGACCGGCGTTTAGCTTCAGGTAAGGGAGAATGGATTACAATGATATACGCTGAAATTGTTAAGTACTTGGTGGAGTGTCATGATACTTACCTAAATTCATAAGGCAGCTTTTCATTTTTGGAAGGAAGAAGAGTGAGGCGTGGGATCCAGAATGCCAGAGAAGTCCAGAATGTATCCACGACAGTGCTGCTCGATAGTCTCCTGATCGGCGTCTCCCCTGATGGTGCCAAAGTGGTTACGCAACCATGTCATCTTCACTCTGCCAGCAGAAAGGTCAGCAGTAGATGGTTTCTTCCCAAGAAGCTGCTCAACGTAATTCTGCAGATCAGAATCCACAGCCGGAATGCGCCTCTGCGACTCCACAAGCACACCATCGATGCTCAAACCAGTGAGAAAGTGCACGTCCTCGAGTGTTATGGTTGCCTCACCGTGGTACAAGTGAAAAGTTCTGGTCTCTCGGGACGCCATCTCTCGACCAATGCGGTGATCAGCTCAGGATCAGGGGTAAAATCCAGGCAGTCACGCAACTTATCTAGACCAATGGGGGCAAGGTATGCCTCGAACCTAGGATCGTACTTCACGATCTTCTTAGAGAAGCGACAATTAAGCGTCATATGTGGGTCCTAATAGTTGGGGGAAGAAGATGTAACAAAATTAATAACTAGTGCTCAATTTCTGAGTGCACCCTAAACATTTAAATGTAATTAACATTCAAATATAATTAACATTCAAATATAACTAACATTTACATATAACAAAAATTTATATATAACTAACATTTCAAATATAAGTAACATTTCAATAATTACTATATACTAATATGAATTAGGACTTACATTATTTGTAATTATATCAATTATTATTATAATATAAGTAACATTTAAATATAATTAGTAATCACTATTAGTAGTCAATATGTAATCTTTTAGGTTACTACTATTTACTACTTATAATCCCCATTAGTAGTCAATTAGTTTTAGTGATTTAAATCTAAGTTTAAAATTTATTAATATTCGGTACTACTAATTATCATTAGTAGTCAATTAGTATTAGTAATTACTATGTACTTTTTAAGGTAACTAATATTCGTTACTAATTACTATTATTAGTAAATTTTTAAGGTACCTAATGTTCGCTACTAATTAATATTAGTAGTCAACTAGTAGTTAATTTGTATTTGATCCTAATATTACAATATAATATTCAAATTTGATCCTAATTTGTATTTGATCCTAATAGTACAATATAATATTACACTAATTAATACTAATTAATGTTCGCTCAAAACCGCTACTACTATTAATATTCAAATTTGATCCTAATATTACAATATAAGTAATTAAATTATGAATATTATTAAAATAAATGCAACATTCAAACATAAATACCTTGTAAAAATAAATAACATTTCAAATGTACCAACCTGAGCTTCGAAAATTCCCGACGCTCGATGTCGGTCAGCATCACCCCATAAAATCGAAGGGTCCTCGGGACTACCACTTCGTACCCCAACCGACAACTCTCCAAACATGTAATTCATCTACAATTTAATATCCACGAGCAATGTTAAGTACATATAAAATCGTAAAACACAATTCATTTGGATATAATTTATAGCATGATACCTTTTGAGGGAGGGTTTAGGCCTTCTTCAAACGAAATTTCCTCGCCGGACAATTGCTACGAACCTACAAATAAAAGACGTCATTAGCGTACAATAATAATAACAAGAAACTTATGACAAACACAAACTATCCAAAAATACCTTAGAGAGAATTGAATTTCAGAAAGTATGAGAGGAGGTGTGAAGATGGTATGGGGGGTAGGGGATATTTATACAAGCTGTAAAAAACGGTAACATTGATCCCAGGCAGCGATGGCCACCCAGCCAGCGCAGCGCTGCCTGGGATCAATGTTACCGTTAAGTAACAGATACTATTGTAACGGCTCTTTTGCCACATGGCGCAGCGCTGCAACGGCACAAATCTGATTAGGCAGCCAGCGATGCGCTGGCTGGGTGGCGCAGCGCTGCCTGGGTGGCGCGTAGCTGGCTGCCAGTCAGATTGTGCTATTTCTGGACTTTTTTACGCATTTGGCTACTGACGGTACATATTTTTTAAAATTGTGCTACAAAATTCCAATTCCCAAGGGTTCATCCACAAACCGATGACCAGAAACTTCCCACCTGAAAACTACCCCGATCCTCTATATCGAACCACGTATTTCTACCCTCGAACTCAAACCGAAACATATAGACTAAACCCTCGTTATGTTTTGAATCTAACTGCCCTCACATTTTTATCTAGAACAAGGTCATTCCAGTGCTTCTAGAAGGTGTAATGTGTACTTCGGCATTGTCGCTCTTCTCGTTATTCATCTTCTAAGCATAGTATACAACAATGGCGAACGAAACGATAATTGAAATATCCCTTAAATCGAGCTCATTTTTTTTTTTCAAAGACAACTCGCGGAGAAAGGGACAACCAAACAAATAGATATAGTGATATCCACTGAGAGTTAACACCTGGCTTGGAGGACGCTGCGAGCATATTGCTGTTTATAACCGATGATTGTTTACATTAATACCATGATTTAACGGATTTACAAAATGAAATGATTATTCGCTTACCAAGTTGACTCGATTTCTTAAATTGAAATACCAAACGCTACAGCTGATTTGATATTGATTATATGATTTTTATCATGATATCAGATAGGGTTTTCTTAGTTTCCCTAAAATAAAAGTAACAATAAAAATTCGCTGCCAGGATTTGAACCTAGATTTCTTAAACGGAGGCATCTCCTTCGACTTCTTCCCTGCCAAACTTCGATCTGCTTCGACTTCGATATGGGTCGGCGGAGGCATCTGCTTCGACTTCGATCTGGGTCGGCGGAGGCGGCTGGTTGGTCGGCTTCGATCTGGGTCGGCGGAGGCGGCTGGTCGGTCGGCTTCGATCTGGGTCGGCGGAGGCGGCTGGTCGGTCGGCTTCGATCTGGGTCGGCGGAGGCGGCTGGTCGGTCGGCTTCGATCTGGGTCGGCGGAGGCGGCTGGTCGGTCGGCTCGATCTGGTCGGAGGCGGGTCGGCCGGTCGGCGGATCCGATCTGGGAGGCAGAGAACAGAGGCGCCGAGTACAGATAGAAGAGAGAGAAGGGAGGGGGCAACTTGGGTAACTCACACACAATTCCGCCGGAATCGTCAGATTCCGACCAATTTAGGATGGAATCATAATTCCATGTTGAGCCGGAATTAGGTCCACAATTCCGTCGGAATTGGGCCGCAACGAAATGCGAGGAAAACAAGGAATCATGTATTTCCGCCGGAATTAACCAATTCCGGCCCTAATTGATAGCAGGAAAACGTGGCCTGAAATTACCAAATTGCTACAGCGGATTTGTTGATATCATTAGTTAATATTTGTTGATATTAATGTAGCCAAACCTTTTCGGGAAATGTCAAACATAGCCAAAACTATTCGTAATCCAAAATTGGCAATGTTTTTTTTCCGTTAATTTTTCCGTCAAAGTTAACGGAAATTTAACCCTCAAAGTGATGTGTCAGCTGATGTGTCATTATTTTTAATTAAAAAGTATTTACCAAAAGAAAAAAATAAACATTAAAATTAAAACTTAAAACCCTAATATCCGCCGCCGCCGTTCTCGATTACCCTCTCCGATCACAAGCTCCCGGACCAATTCCTTCCACCCCTTATACCGATCACCGTCAACTTCCCAATTCCACCACAGCTGCGACCCAATCACCGTCTCCCTCTGCCCCACCCAATCCTGCAACCAGAACGCCGATATCGGAACGTCGTACCCTTCCAATTTGTCCCAAATTTCCCTCACCGATTCCGTCCCTCCTTGCATTCCGACCACCGCCCCGAAAATCACCCACTTGGGCAGCATCGACGGGCGCCCAATCATCGCCGTGAATCGCTCGATTAGGTCGGTTGGGGTTTCGCCGAGGAGGATTGTTCCTGAGATTGAATTGTCGTGCATCTGCAGAAAAGGGTTTAGGGTTCAGTCGACTGAAATTAAGTTGTTGCCTGTTTGTGATGTCGAAGAATACCTGGATTTGAACTCGGTGAGATCGAAAACCGAGTAGCTGTAGCCGTCTAGGTATAGGGATCTCATGTTTAATGTTATGTACAATGGCGATGGTGCGTATGTAGTGCTCCAATCTCCCCCAGCTCTGCATTCATTAATTGAATAATCTAAGTATGAGCTTGTCGATGAACTCGATCGGAATCCGATTGATTCAATTTTTGAATTGATTTACCTGTAGCTGACCAAATTGGCTGCAAAAGTAATGGGTTGATCGCCTCTCCCAATCCCCTGTTCCTGAACGAAGATCGGAACTCTTTTCCCTTTCAAATCCATATGGGAGAATTGCTCCCCAAATCCATAAAATCTCTCAACTCCGTCGCTCGAATACGTCACGACCACCCTGTTGAATTCCCTCGCTGCCGGCGAAACTTCCGACTTCCGACGGCGGTGGTGGGGTGGAGGTGTGGCGCAAGTGGTTGAGATGCGGCGGCGGTGGTTGAGATGCGGCGACGGTGGTGGAGAGGCGACAACAGTACATTTTATTTGAAATATTACATTTTATTTTAAGTTTAGTATAGTTTATTATTATTTTAAAGGGTTAATACACCTTTTTACCCCTCTACTATGCAAAGTTAACAAACATACCCCTTTACTATTTTCTAACCGATTTAACACCCTCTACTTTGAAAAGTTTAACAAATATGCCCCTCTGTTTAATTTTTCATCTATTTTCCATCCGATGTGTTGATTTCACGTGCCACATCATATTATTTGTACACCTTATCGCTGATTGGAATGTTCACCTTTGAAAATTATTTAAATTAGAAAGAAAAATAAAAAAGAATACCACAAACACTTCCGTACATAATAGTGATTATAATACACTTTTCCTTTATCTTTTCTTTTTAATTTAAATAATTTCACCTTGTGGACATTCCGATTAGTGATTTTGTGAACAAATAATATGACGTAGCACGTATAATCAACTCATTAAACGAAAAATAGATGAAAAGATAAATGGAGGGGCATATTTGTTAAAATTTTCAAAGTAGAGGGTGTTAAATCTAGGCTTGGCAATGGGTAGGGTAGGGTCGGGGTATGGGGTCAACCGTACCCCCAGGGTATAACATTGGAAAATACCCGACCATTTACCCTACGGATTTTCAAATGTACCAACCTTACCCTACCCTACAAATACCCAAAGGGTACGTGGGTACCCTGGATATTTTGATGACTCTTATTACACAATTTTTTGGATAATGTTTATACCAAAACACACCATTCTCAACCACATAAATAAAATAAAATACATTATATAAGCACAAAATATATATAAAGTAATATTATACAAATATATGACTATTAATTTCTACTATCAACCTTAATTATATCATTCTAAATCAAGACTTGAATCATGATCAAGTAAATAATTAAATATTAATGATTATAATGTGCTTTTATTTCAGTTAATTGTGAGTCATCTCATGAATCAACCGTGGACAATAGTTTGTTTGGTAATTTTATAAAAATTACTTAGATTTATAATGAGATTAAGGGTTGGGTATTTTGCGGATAAGGTTTTGGTCATACTCTTACCCTACCCTTACCCTAATTTTTCATCTAAGGTAATACCCTTACCCTACCCTTACCCCGTCAACACAGTGTATTATCCTCGTTGACCGGGTAGGGTAGGGTAGGTTATAAATTGTCATCCCTAGTTAAATCGGTTAGAAAATAGTACAAGGGTATGTTTGTTAACTTTGCATAGTAGAGAGGCAAAAAGGTGTATTAACCCTATTTTAAATTTAAATATTGACATGGCATCTGATCGTGGCATCTAGTTGACTAGTCAAGTGGATGCCACGTCAGCTCCGTTTGTACAGTCAAGTGGATGCCACGTCAGCTCCGTTTGTACAGTCACTAACGGTGTTAAAATTTTAACGGATGTCGGCTAAATTTGTCCTAAAAAATAAAAATTTGGTCTAAAAAATGTGACGCAAATAGTTTTGGCTATGTTTGACATTTCCTGTAAAGGTTTGGCTACAAATTTGTTTTTGGCCATCATTTATTACCCCTTCTACTTTGATCAGTACTTTTCAGTTGAGTCTTTTCGATCCAACTTTCGTCTTCATGACGTTGATTGATGAGCATTTAGTACACCATGTTTGCTCAATCGCATGTCTTAGCTAACTAAACAATTTTTAATTGAGAATATAAATATATACATAGATAAGATGAAATTTATGAATAAAACATGTGAGTTTAAAATCCTTCATATATCATTATACTCTTCGTGATATCTCCCCAGCAGGGCCGTCTCTGGGATTTCGGAGACCATGTTCTAAATTTACTATACGGTCCCATTAAAAAGAATAATTTAAATACGGTTTGTTTGAGCAGTGGCGTAGCCAGGATTTTGATTTAGGGGTGTGGATTAATGTCTTGACAAAATAAAATAAAATTATCTTAATAAACTGTAAATATAAAGTTCATATAATATAAAATTTTTGTTTACAATTACAACGAACCACGTCGCGATTTTTATTATTCCCACAAATATCTTTGAAAGGGAATGAATGGCCTCGAGGTTGACAAGGACCTTTTTCAATATAAGCTCTCCTAATTTCGTCTTGTATGTTAGGATGAAAACTTGATAATCTTTGTCTTAGTCCTGGATCAGCTTGTAGCTAAATTCCATTGACAACAAATGAGGGAGACTTACTTGGATGTAATTCTGCAGCTTGAATCGCTATCGAAGATTGAGGTAATTGAGATGGCATCAACGTTGGTACAGCAGGAAGTTCTTTGCTTGCATCCAAATTAGATTCTTCGACAGTTCTGTGAGTTGTTTTTGCTTTCTTTGAATAGTATTTCTCCATCTATATGTTTAAACTAAAATAAAAAAGAAGAACACAACAGGTCAAACAACAAATATATAATTATCATAGTCAGTAGAACTATAGAAGTTGAGCTGTATTACCTCTGAAGAATATTCAGAGTTTAGGATTAGAATTTTCCTCTTTCGACAATCGACAACTACCTTCAATATGCAAGGGATTGAGTTCAGCCACTAATAATACAGTGACGGACAACAAAGATTCGATTGCATCAGATGGAAAGAAAGAAAGAGAAGAAAAAAGTTTCAGTTTTATTGAAATAGTTGTTTGCAATTATAGAGTTGCAGAGGCTGTTTTTATTTTGAAATCGCATCTGTTTGGGTATTTGGTAAAGAAAAAGCAAGTGAAACGCCGGAATACCAATTTAGGGGTATTGTTGTTTATTTCTCTAAATTGCTACACATATATTGTTTGACACATGTATACAGTAAGTTGGTGTTAGCTGAGTGGTAAAGCTGTAGTTGGTAATTAATGGGTCTAGATGTCAGGTGTTCAAATCTTTGTGGAAGCAGGGAAGTTGGGTTTTTGGTGCAATTTTTTTCCCAGGGGTGTCAGATGACCCCCTTCCCATGAGCTGCCTCCACCACTGTGTTTGAGTTAACCTAACTTAACTTATTGGGGCGGGTATACTCATTGCATTGGGCAATAATAATACTCATTTGTGATGGTATAATACACGTCCGACCTTGTGCCCCATAAAAAATGCTCTCCTTGCTCCCGACCTTCTATAGAGTGGACTTTGAATATTGAGGTGCCCACCTTGACCTTAACCCATTGTAATTCCTAAACTATATGAAATTTATTAACAATATATGAAAAGTAATATATGAATGTTAGTATAGATAACTGCACTTGGGTGATAACCTAGACTGTCTAAGGATGATTGTGTGAACCGGTGAATTCATGATTGTTGTTGATGAGTATGAGTATGGTTGTTGATGAGTTGAAGAGCATGCTAGAGTAGTGACTTGTATTTGATCACCTAGCATTACTATTAGTGACAATTGGAAGCATGGACAATTTGACTTTTCTTTTATTTTCAGTTGCCCATTTGGGTTGAGATATTTTATATCAGATTTAATGTATTGAATTTCTGATCGTGTTAATTATTGGATTTGAACCACGCCTGCTGGCCAGTGACAGACTTCCAACAACAAAAGATGGTGGTTGGAGGGAAGGTCGATGACATAGGTTGTCAGTGACTATAGCGATGGTTAGAGACGATGTCCAATGACATATGTGATCGGAAACTGTTGTGCTGGCCAGCAGTGACTGAAATTATTATTTTAAATCACAATAGTTTGTGACACTTATACATGTAATTTTAAATGTCGCAAAAAATACTCACCAACAGTTTATTGGAAGTGTCACACTGCTTTAAACGACATCATTACGACACTTGGACAAAACGTAAGTGAAAACTTTCAGCGACATTATTTACCTATTTAGCGACACATTAAAAAGGTCGCAAAACCTTGTTTTTGTTGTAGTGCGATTGTTGATGGGATTTTGGAATTTAAATTTATAGAAGCGCTTCCGATTTATCTTTGATTTATGTTATTTATATTAATTTAAAGTTGGTTATTACTCGATTTATGTTTTAACTCAAACCGTGGCACTAGTTCGGGGTCTAACCATGGGTTCAACCATGGCTATTTGAGATGGGTGTTACAAAAACAGTGAGATCTGGATTTGTTTGGTTGATGTTCTAACATGTGTGGGTTACATTTTGTAGGTGGAACAGTGTAAAGTGAATTGTTAGGGATTGCGCTTCGATTTGGCTAGTCTTGTCACTTGTGAATTTGAGTGTATTTTTAAGTTTGCCTTGCTTGAGGACAATCAAAAGTTTGAGTGTGGGGTGATTTGATACGTGTAAATATATGCGCATTCGTTCCCATATTAAGCAACATTCTTGAGTTATTTTTCATCTATTTTAGGAGATTCTTACTCATTTGATGATAATTGTCATTGAGTTACCATGGTGTTCCAATTTATGCTTGGTTTAGTGTTTTTGACATGTTTCAGGTCAAGTTCGTTGATGTAAATCATTGAAGGAACCAAGTGGGCTAAATGGGAGCTGAATTGAGTGAAAAGAGTTATAACGAGGGGATACATTCTTAGCGGGGACCACGAATTTGAGAGGGAAGATTAGACTTTTTGGAGAGGAAAGGGAAGATAATTCACTCATTATTCGAATTCCGACAAACCAGACAGTACTCTCAGAGGAGATTTTGGAGTTTGAAGGCACGATTGAGCGAGAGCGAAGTGAAGATTGGCTAGGGGATCGATCTGATAGGCGAGATTAGTTTCTTCCGGACCAAGATGACCTCCTCTCCAGTTTTTTCTATCTTCTTTGTCTGTGATTTCTTTCGAAACCATGAGCAGCTAAACTCTCAGATTTGTTCAGATTAGATGAAACTCTAGTTAGGTTTTTGTATGGATGATGTTGGGTTTCAAACTCTTTGATGTTAATTGAGATTTATTCAGACTATTGGTGCGATTTTCCCGAACCCTAATTTAAACGTTTTGAATATGATTTATTGACCAATTGTTACTTTCTTGTTTATCTTTCATTTTGCGGGGCTGAACTAGAATGTAAGTCATTCTAGAGTTTAGGAAGTCGTTAGGTTCTGTCGGTAGCTCGACCATAGGATCGGTAGACCTAATCTCTTTGCATTATCTTTGTGACATTTTATCGAACACCTTACATGCGTTCTTGACAACTTGCGAGTTAGTTTGACCGTAAGAACTTGTAGGTTTGAAAGGATAGTATATTTACGACCTGACCATGAATTAAAGATTAACGAAGAAAGTGTCGAGTCATCAATTCTGTTAAAACGAAATTGTGCATTGCATCTATCCGTTTTAATCGAGCTAGAGCGAATTCGAGTATAGACAAACTCCTTGGTAATTCTTTGAAACCCCTTCTTGTTTACTTGTTTTCCTTTGCATTCTTAGTTAATTAGATCAGAACCTAAACCAATTTCAAACCTTTTAAACCCCAAAAAACTTACTTCATAATTATTGAGTAGTAGAACAGAAAGACCTAAGGGGAAAACGATCTTACTAGAGCATTCTAACAAGTTAATATTTGGTGTTTGTTATTTCTCGTATTCAGTTCAGCTTGATGAAAAATAAATCATTGTGAATTTATTTATTTATTTAAGCTCCAAACACACATAGACTAATTTATCGGTACAAAATCAGAGAGCAAAGGCGTTGCATTTCCAACGCACACACATTGATTCTTATTATTACAGTGACAATTTGATCCAGTGCAGTATTTTTTGCAGGGATAATCATAATCCACATCAGCTTCCACATGTGTTGTCCTCCCTTCCACACCCATCTTCTCCACACCTGCACATATTTTAGTTCGAGTTAAATAATGAATAATATAAAATCAACGTTAAAATAAACTAGGGACTCTATACCAAGAGTTGTATTGAACTCTTTTGCAATAGCTCGAGTTACTGAAATACAATGATTTAGGACTACCTGCAGCAAAAACTAGCAGAGCGGCAAGGACGAAAGCCAGCTTCACTGCACCATTATCCATGATTACTACCTTAGTTTTTGTTCTTTAGACGGAGCTTTAGAATTTTAGTGAGTTTGTGAGTGTTTGAGATGTGAGTATGGCCTCTGATATGAATGATTTATATAGTATATTATAATGGATGAGGTGTAACGAAATATATGATAGCATATCTATTAGGACAAAAATTGGATTTCATTTGCAGATTTGTTGTCATTCATATTTTGGTGGACAAACAAAAGTGAAATGGAAAGATAGAAAAGACATTAAAGGGTTTTCTTTATGGGATTTGGAAATGCATGTATTTAATTAAACATGATATTTATTTTATGAATAATTAGCTTTTATTCATCGAAGCAACACATTAGGAAAAATAGCTAATTTGGAAAACAATCCAACCGAAAGAATAGAGTACAAACAATTTGGAAAAGAAAGGATTTGGTGAACCTTTATCTCTTACTAGGAAACTTAGGGAACCTTTATCGATAAGTTGTGGTCCCTCTACTTGCCCCATAGTCCCCCCTACACTATAAATCATTTTTTACCCCGTTCTACTTTGATCACTTTTTCGTCAGAGTCTTTCCGATCCAACTTTCGTCTTCATGACGTTAATTTATGTGCAATTAGTACACAATGTTAACTTCAATAGTCATGTCTTAGCTCACTAAACAATTCTTAATCGGGATGTGAGTTTAAAATCCTTCATATATCACCATACTCTTCGTGATACCTCCCTAGTTTATGTTCCTGACCAACTCTTCATATCCAATCTCCAATATCTCTCACGGCAATATGCAAATGTGTGCAGATTTATTGTTAAGAAATCGGTAGCGAAGGACCGGCCGTGTTGCTGCAACCTTGTTGAATAATGGGGTTTGAATTTGATTGAATTCTCCTACTACTTGCTTTACCATTTTCAGAATGGACAAAACTAGATCACAATTCAGAAGACAAGCATCAAAGAGTTGCCGAACATCAAGCACCGGCCAAACAGAGTTATCTAATGTGTATGCAACTATACATATTATTTTGTATTTTAAAAATTTTCGTTAAGGCCATCATTAGAAATTAAAAGAAAAGACATAAAAACCCGTAACTAAAATATAAAACTTTATTTTTACTCTTGTGATTAAATAAACAAAGAAGTAAAGTTGCAACTTACATATAAAACTTTAGTTCGGCACTAGAAAGAGGTATCAAATTCATTGTTTAGGAGTGCTGGAAGTTGGAGATGGGAGCACTTACGGATATAGGATCAATGACACTGGATCATTTCGTCAAATTAAAATATACATTGGGTTAAATATGAAATTTTTTTGGGCCCAATTCACTTATGTACGTAAAAATACATATAGTTTAGTAGCACTAGACTCAAAAGTGGGGTGTGGTCGTGGCCTAAAAACCCACCCCAGATTTGCCACTAGACAGGAGGAATCAAAGAATTGACAATTTAGTTGTATTTTTGTCATTAAGATATATTTTAGGTACCTAGTGCAACATATAATTAGTCATGTGGTGTGACTCATATTGAAATTTGTGCTATTTCTAGTTAATTGCTATTCATGTGGTAGTCATGTGTTATTTACGTATTACTCATATGCTATTTATATTAATGAATAATAAGATGAGTAATCTCGTATTACTCATGCGTTATTCATATATTTGTTGATAAAGTATCACTTGAATAACATATATAAGTAACAAACGAATAACATGAATAATGACTAACCACAAATTATACGTAAATACAAATAGCACTCATCTGACATGGTAGACAAATTTGGTCGTCAGCACTTAAGCCAAATTGGTTGTGAGCTCATTGAGCTTGATTCACGAGCCAACTCATTTATGACTCATGAGCGGCTCAATAAAAACTTGATTATAGTAGCTCATTATAAGAAAATTATAAATTTTAGATGAAAATTGTAGAAACTTACTTATAAATTTTAGGTTTCATAATTTTTTTAAAAACTTTTAGGATAGGGTTAATACACATTTTTGCCCATCTACTATGCAAAGTTAACAAACATACCATTTTACTATTTTCTAACCAATTTAACACCCTCTACTTTGAAAAGTTTAACAAATATGCCCCTACATTTATCTTTTCATATATTTTTCGTCTAATAAGTTGATTATACGTGCTATGTCATATTATTTGTATACAACATCACTTATCGGGATGTCCATAAGGTGAAAATATTTAAATTAAAAAGAAAAGAAAAAGGAAAATAATTATAATCACCATTATGTACAAAGGTGTTTTTGTGGTATTCCTTTTTCTTTTTCTTTCTAATTTAAATAATTTTGGATTGTTAACATTCCAATCAACGATAAGGTGTACAAATAATATGAAATAGCACGTATAATCAACTCATTAAACGAAAATAGATGAAAAGATAAATGTAGGGGCATATTTGTTAAAATTTTCAAAGTAGAGGGTGTTAAATCAGTTAGAAAATTGTAAAGGGGCATGTTTGTTAACTTTGCATAGTACAGAGGCAAAAAGATGTATTAACCCTTTAGGATTGTAACATGATTCATTTTCTACAAAAAAGATATTTTGTTTACGCACTTGTAGCCTATGTGGTTGCCCAAGTCAAAGATTTGTAACCTACTAGAGTTTAGGAAACTTGTAAAAAATCAGAAGTTGCAAGTATAAATATTATTATGACGCGGAATCTTAATTATAATTGTATAACGTTCCGTTGGAAAACACTTATAAGACTATGAGCCACATTTTACTCTTAACATGATTCAAAGTTCTAGGACCAGTCCTGAACATTTTAAATTTTCAAAACAACTTCGTAACCAGTGGCGGAGCCACGTTAAGACCAAGGGGTGCGTTGCAGCCCCTTGGCCATTAAAAAAAATTCAAAGATACATATATATCATCTTGAATATTGATGTACTGTTGTCCATAAAAAACCACATCACTTGCCATTTAATTTAGTGCAATATAGTTCATATCTTTAAAAGACTACATAATGATTATTTAGTGTAATATAGTTAATATTTTAACATTTCTAGTTAACCCTAACTTGTCGAATAATTTCAAAAGCACAAAAATTTCATTCACGAACCTTCTGCCCGGCTGATTTGCTGCCGAAATATTTTTTATCTCTCCAACTTTGTTTGCCGAGTCGTCGGCCACCATTCTCTTTTTCTATTCTTCTATTCATGATTCATTTGTCAAGTTAGGAGTTTTTCATACACAAAATATACCAAGAAAGATCTTCAAAATTTGAAATCGGATGAACGATGAGTGATTGATCGTCTCAAACATGACATATATTGAATAAAATTGTGTGCTAGTTTGGACAATGAATGTATTTTACAATGATTTCACAATACGAAATCTAATTGTGGATCGTTATAACTGGTGACTATTAGTGGATTATTGACTTATTATATGAATCTTAAATATTATTTTGTTGATTTTTTTTCCGTTTAGTGTTCACTTTTTAATTATGTTGTTAATTGTTTTTTGTTACGAATAAGGCACCCCTTGACCAATATTCTGGCTCCGTCATTGTTTGTAACCCATCTAAAATTTCAGAATGTATTAAGTATTTACCAATTTTATATGCGAGTCCTCTTTCCTCTTTTCTAGTATGCATCGACAACTATCTTGTCCTTTTGCTTACGTCCCTTCTCTTCAATGGACGGCACCATATCTACCAACAAAATCTATTCCAAATCAAACTCAAACACTAAACCCTTTATAAAGCACGCAACCCTCATGATCCAAACTCCAAACTATCTCACTCAACCAACACACAAACAAGAACAAAAGAATCCTCATTTCACAACATGAATCACTTCTACAACAAACTCATGGCAATTACAATGCTGCTTCTAATCACCATGATCGCATTAGCCAATGCTCAGCCCGGTAATAGTTGCGGCAACAAGGGGTGGTCAGGTAAGCAACCTTGTAAAGACTACGCCAAATGTGTATCCAAATTGATGGGTGATATCAAGGAGAAGACTCCTAAGTCTAACAGCAATCCCAAACTCTTGTACACGTCTTGGCCACATGGACAACCCTCTGGCTCGGTTAAGGGTTACGCCATTTGCGCACTTGGATCCAGCGCCGCACAGTGCAAAAGCTGCCTCGAGGACGCCAAGGAGTGGCTTGCTAACAACTGCGGCGACTATGATAGTGGTGTTTACTCTCAGCCCGGTTGCGGCGTCTCTTACGGCCAAGTTCCTTAATTGTTTGTATTGTCCACGACGGCTAGCGTACGTGTTCAAGTGTTTGCTGAGTTTTTTTTTCTGGTTATCTGATCATGTTGTTGTTGTTTTCTTTTTATGTTGTTTCGAGATGTTGTACTAGTAGCTAGCTAGATGACCTTTCATGTGGAGGGTTGGGTGTTTTGTCCGTTGAATAAACTATAAGGTTAGGGTTTGTAATTTTGTGGACACGATTACGTGTCAATTTATTATCGGTGCACGTTGTTCACATATATTCAAAAATGAACAATAGTGACTCTTGAGCATCGTGGCGCCACCCAGTCAGCGCCACATTCCACCATAATGGATTATACTTAACATCATGAAAAAATTCACAGTCTAGGTGACATCTGAACAATGCGGTGGCCAGGAAACTTAAATAAATGCAAATATTGATAATTAAGATTAGTAGGTGGCGTTGTGCCAACCACCTTGCCACGACCGTGTGACTTGCATGTTATCATGATCTTTTTTTGGATATAGACTGACAATGTATTACCAAAAAAATTATTACGTAATTTTATCCCAAAACTCGAAAGCTCCTATAATCACGGACAGACCTTCATTTGAGCAAACTAATTTCTTTTAATATAGTGAAATAGTTATGAGAATATGTGTCATTTTGTTTTGATTAGCTTTGGGGTGTTTGGGAGTTGTTGCTTGGTCGATCACGTTTGCATGTTTTTTTTTCATAGGGTCGTTTGCATGTTTGATGCCGATGTTTTGTGTTTTACCATGAATCTGATTTTGTTGGATTTTGGTGATGTTTTTTTTTTCTGGAGGCTATTTCCAAGTTTGAACTGTTTGAGATGATGTTTTGTTCCATCATTTGTGGAAAATATTAAAGTGCTGAAGCCGCTTATGTGTAGATTTATTCAAACGTAGGATCGTCACGTTTGAATGAATCTACATAGGCGGTTTCAAACTTGCACTACTTCCGCTAGTGCTACGTACTCTGAGGGGATTTGTTCCATGTTGTACAACCAAATATAGGATTTGCTTGCGTCATGCATGTTATACGAGTAAAATATACAAGATATCATTAAACTTTCATAAATGTTATATCACCAAACTATACTTTTTGTTTCATCTAATACCACTCTATTCCTATTTTAGACGGAATGATGATGTGTTTTGAGGGATGAGTGTACACGTATATATTTTGAATTTATAGAATTTTTTCAGAAAAAAAAAATATTGTTTGAATAATTTTCAAGTCCACGATATGAGAGTATATTGATGATTCGCTTCTGGGTCGTGTTTTCCATTTTTTGGTTTATATACATTTTAAACAAATATGTCCCTATACTATATATATATTATTCAACTAAATTAACATTCTCTACTATGGTATTTTTAACAAATATATCATTCAGTTAGTTTTTTATCCAAACTCCATTAACTATCGTGACTATACATGCCATGTCAACTTCTTCTTCATATGATCAAATCTTTTGCTGACTAGGAATTTGACAATAAAAAAAATAAATATAATAAAAAGGAAAAGTTTAAACTAATCAACCTATCTTCTCACCAAAGTTGTCGACGTGGCATGTACAATCATCATACTTAACAGAGTATGGATAAAAAATTAACTGAATAATATATTTGTTAAAAGTGTCATAGTGGTGTTAATTTGGTTCGATAATAGTAGAAGAGCGTGTTTGTTAATTTTGGGTAATAGAAAATTAAAATTGTGCATAAACCCTTATTTTTAATTTAATTGTGTTGTTTATATCAATTAAATAAATTGTAAGGGCTCTGCAGCTGTCACTAAAAATTTAGTACTTTAGCGACGGGAAATACGTGTATTTGAGGACGATTTCCGGAGAAGCTAAATGGTGACCTTCTGCGATGGTTTTATTAATCTGCGAGGTCGGAAGAGTTCATACAGGAAGAAAGAAAATTATATTTTTTGAATTTATAAAAAAAATTCAGACAAAAAAAAAGTTTTTTAGAATTTTTAATTTCCATTTTTATAATTATTGGATTGAAAAGTTAATTCCCGTGACAGGCAATGGCGGAGCCACCTTTGCACCAGGGTGCTTTGCAATGTTGTCAGGACCGGACCGACATTGAACCGGTAGAGTAAGAGGTTCGAGGGTCAAAGGTTCAACCGGTATTAAACCGTAAAAATCGGTACAAAGAATCGGTAACCTATTATTTTTAAAAATATATATAATTAATTAGTGTTTTATAACATATGTATTAAAATGCAATAAAACTTATCTTATATGTATTATTAGTCATCTATTTGTAATCTAGGTACTGAAATGTAATATTAATTGTGATATAAATAGTCATAACTAACCCGGGTTGGTTACTTAAATGATCACTAAACTTTGACCAAATAACCCGGTGGTCACTGTTCTTCAAAAAATTTCTTAGCAATCACACAACTTTGGCCGATGTATCCTAGAGGTCACTACCGTCTACAGACATCCACTTTTCCATCCATTTGCATACGTGGCGATGCCATCAAAATAGCCACATCATCTAAATTGCCACATCATCTAAACCAAACCCCAAACCCAAACCTGAACACCTACCCTAATTAATCAACCCAAATCAACTCTTTCATCTTCCCTCCTCTTTCCTCATCCTTCCTCTTCCTCTTCCTCTCCTCCATCACAACCTCCAGATCCACCGCCCGCACTCCCCCCCGCCGCCGCCCCGCCGTTGTTGTTGTTGCAGATCTGCCGGATCGCTAGGTTCGAGAGGGGTTGCAGATTGCAGATCTGCAAAGATCCAATAGTAATAGTAACAGAAATCAGAGAAGCAAACAGAACAGAGCAAGCAGATTCAAGAAGAAAAGGCAGAAGCAGCTGATGATTTACCGAAGAAAGAAGAAGCAGACCCAGACAGGAAAAAGGATTCAAGGGGCTGGGATTAAGTAAATTAACTCGAACAGCCAGCGATGGAGATTCCGTGTATGTTGATTCAAGACTTGTGGCGAAAGAAGCTGGTGATTATGATGTCGGTGATGTGAGATTGGGAAGTGTGGGAGCACCGGCAACAACTTGCACCCATCACTCAGAATACGAGGGGGTCAAAATGGAAAGACAAAAATGAAGGAGGACACGACGGGAGGGCTTTGATAACTGATTCTGGAAAAAACGCCATAATGAGCTGCTCTACTCTGAGGATGACGGGAGGGTTTTTAATTGGGTCATCCAGATTGATGTTCGTTTCAACTGGGTTTAGGGCTGTGCGGCCTTTGCTCAGAGTCCATGAGGCGGCGACACGGCGGTGGCATGGCGGCGGCGGAAGGATCTAACTTTGCTGGGAGGAGGGAGGTTGAGTTGGGGATTGGAGGCTTGAGTTTGGGTTGGTTTAGGGTTGGGTATTGGGTTGGTTAGGGTTGGTTATTTCGGTTGGGTGATTGGGCACATTTGGTTTGAAAATATGTGACATGGCAGACTTGTCTTATGTGGCAGTCCATGTGTTGAGTCCACGTAGACAAACTAACGGAATCATAGATGTCCGTAGCTAACAGTGACCTCTAGGATAATCGGCCAAAGTTGTGTGATTGCTAAGAAATTTTTTGAAGAACAGTGACCACCGGGTTATTTGGTCAAAGTTTAGTGATCATTTAAGTAACCAACCCTAACTAACTCTAAACCTAAAACTAAAACCATTCCACCGCCGTCCTCTTTCTTCCCACTATCTTTCCTCTTCTCTCATTCTCAAATCCTAAATCTAATTCCTACCTCTAAAATCGCCGCAAAACTTGTATCCTCCTCTCCATCCACCAACGCCCCCCATCTTTCTTCTCCAACCTCCATCACCACTCGTCGGGCCTGATCCCCACCCACCCAACACATAGATCTAAGATAGGTTCACAGTGAGGGATCGACGATTCTTTCTTTCTTTTTTTTCCTTTCTTCTCTCTTCGTTATCTTCTTCTCCTGCACTGAACGGGTTGCGTATTAAAGTCGGCGGCTGATGAAGCTTGGCAAGGATGGGGCAAGATAGTAGAATAGTGAACTCGGCGAGACGTCGTCGTTTAGAAGTTGCAACCGCTGGAAACCGTAATTTCCGGTTCGACCGGTTTTAACGGTTTTCGCGGTTCAAATCGGAAAAATATCAAAATTAGCCCGGAGTGACTTTTACCTCAGATCGGACCGGACTGGAGACCGGTCACCGGTTTTCACGGTTCGACCGACTGGTCCGGTCCGGTTTTGATAACACTGGTGCTTTGCAGCCCCCTTGGCTACATTTATAAAAAATCCAATTTTATTTACCCAGATTCAAACTCATGACCTCCAAATTTGAAGCTGATTACTTACCATCACGCTACCAAAATTTACTCATTTATACATGTAATCATTTATATTAATTCTATATCCTAATATGTTCTCGTTTAAAAAAAAACTCAGAAAATCCAAAAACAAAAAGAGCTTCAGCAAGTGCAGAGAGATCATTTTCATCTATGAAATTTATTAAGAACGAGCATCAAAATTGAATGAACGACGAGTTGTTGAACGACGCAATGGTGACATATATTAAATAATATTTATGTGTTAGTTTGGACAAAGAATATGTTCTACAACGCTTTCAAAATATGAAATCTTCTTTAAATCATCATTTCGTCCATCAAATACAACAAAAATGCTAATCGGTAAATGTGAAAGAAAATTCAGTGATATTTTACGTATTTTACTCCCTTAAATTCAGTACCAAAATGGTGCTGAAGCTGCCTACTTGTAGATTCATTCAAATGAAGTTTCAGCATTCTAATATTTTCCTATTTTCTAGGTTAACTCGCTATTTACACAGTTCTCCTTCCCAAAAAAATTTGCCTCGAGAAAAAAAATACTACGACAAGACGCATCGGTAAATCGAGAGAACTAAGTAATAGCTCGACAATCACTTGTAATCAAATTTTCTCTACAAGTCACAACCTTCATTCTTCCTTTCTAGTATGCATCGGCAGCCATCTTGTTATCTGCTGGATTGCTCCATCCATAGAAGAATCTTTCCTCCGAATCACAAAAGACTCTTAATTTGTGTATATGCATGTTCCAACCTTCATTCTTTCCTTCCCTTGTAGTATGCATCGACAACTATCTTGACTCTTGTCCTTTGCTTATGTTCCTTTCCTTTAATGGAAATTTCTTACCGTCCATTCCAAATCGATACGCTTCAAACTCAAATGCTTTAACTCTTTATGTAGTAACTGCAAACTATCTCACTCAACCAAACACAAAGAAGAAGAAACAAAGATGGATCAGTACTACAACAAGCTCATGGCAATAGCAATCTTGCTTCTAATGACCATGATCTCCTTTGCTGATTCCCAGAGTAATTTTTGCGGCCGTAAGGGGCCGAGTTTTAGCGTCCCTTGTAAAGACGACTACTTCAAATGTGTAACCAAAGTGATGGATGCTTTAAAGGAGATGACGCCTGAGGCCGAACCCAAAATGGCCCGCACGTCTTGCCCACATGGACAACCCTCTGGCTCGGTTAAGGGTTACGCGATTTGCGAGTATAGATCGAGCGTGGACGAGTGCAAGAGCTGCCTTGATCGAGCCAAAGAGTGGCTTGCCAATAATTGTGCTGAGTCTGACATCGGGGTTTACTCTCAGGCAGATTGCGGCATCTCTTACAGCCAAGTCGCTTAATTATATTGTCCACCACCACGCCTAGCGTACGTGTTCAAGTGTTTGCTTCATTTTCTCTGTTTATCTAGTTAGTGGATGATGTTGTTGTTGTTTTCTTGTTATGTTGTTGATGTTTGAAATAGTTTGATGAGGTTGTTCCGGTTCCTTTGATGGATCTGGTTTGTGTGCTGTCGGCGGCGAATCTGATTGTGCCGTGCAACTCTAGTTGGTCGATTGATCGATCACGTTTCTATGTTGGATGTTGATGTTTATGTTGGTGTTTTACCATAAATATTATGTATTGTGTGTCCCATCAATGTCGTATCAATGATTATTTATAGCTTCTAGGGAATCAGACTGCATTGTCACGTATTAGTTATTGGTTGATAACTCGGTTGATGGTCAATCTGGATCATTGAAAGATCAAGTACTAATATGGCTCTCAGCGCATTTACCTTAGGTTGGGCGCTTGGCTTCCGCGAACCTGGTGGTCTAATTTCATTATTTTAAAATGAAATTTTTTTATTACAATAATTATATATATATAATTAAATATTTAATTATTTTTAATTATTTTAGTGGAAAATTGTTATTATTTATTTTTATTTAGATTACTTAGATGTGTCGTTGAATTTTTTTTTTACTTTTTTATTTCTACTTTTTAATTTATAATAATTTAATTCATATCTTGGTAAAAAAATTATAAATTTGTTATAAGTTGTTGGAGATATGATAAACAAAAGCATTATAGTTATGCTTTCTTTGTTGTTACGTTAGGATCCGGATCCAGCTCCAACCATTTTCTTGGGTTAGGAATCCGGTCCAACCCATTCTCAGCCATTAGATCACCCATTGACCCATTGACCAATCCAATGGTCTAGATTGTTAGGGGTATTTAGGACATTACACAAATAATTTAATTATTATATTTAAATTAAATAATTAATATATTTCCAAGGACAGCTGTGGCTCTCCGGCGGCTGACCACCGTCGCCGGCGACTTTTTCGGCGACCGCCGCCATCGCCGGCGATTTTTTTTTGAAATTTTTTTTTTGAAATTTTTTTTTCAATATCTTTTTTTTTATTTAAAAAAATTACTAGTTAATACTTTTTTTGCTGTTAACTAGTTAACAGTGTTTTTTAACTGATAACTAGTTAACATCTTTTTTGTTTGATAACTTGTTAACATTTTTTTACTAACAGGTTAACTAACCGAGTTAACTAGTTAACTTATCAAGGTGTTAACTAGTTAACAAATTTTTTACTTGATAACAATATTTTTGTTGACTAGTTAACCAACCGAGTTAACTAGTTATCAAGTTGTTAACTAGTTAACTTAACAAGTTGTTAACTAGTTAACTTGTTAACAAATTTTTTACCCGATAACAATTTTTTTTTAACTGATAACACGTTAACATGGTTTTTACCTGATAACTAGTTAACATCGGTTTTTTTATAACTTGTTAACAGATTTAGGTGATAACTTCAAATTAACATAATTAGTTAACATCGTTTTTACCTGATAACAAGTTAACATCATTAGTTAACTAGTTAACATATTTTTTTGTTGTTAACTAGTTAATAGTGTTTTTTTAACTGATAACTAGTTAACATGGTTTTATATGATAGTTAACATGGTTTTATATATTATAACTAGTTAACAACATTTTTTGTTTGATAACTTGTTAACAGATTTAGGTGATAACTTGTTATCAACATTAGTTAACTAGTTATCAGATTAACATAATTAGTTAACTAGATAACTTATCGAGTTAACTAGTTAATATCATGACTAAGATAACTAGTTAACATTTTTTTAAGATGATAACTAGTTAACCAATCGAGTTAACTAGTTATTAAGTTGTTAACTAGTTATTAATGTCAACAACATAAAAAATAGTGACTAAAATTGCAAATTTTAATACTAAAAGAACCAAATAACTAAAAAAAATAGAGTGACTAAATTGTAATTTTTTAGAATTATTAAATTGTAATTTTGTCGTCTTCAACCTTTCGACTCCGTGTTTGCCGCCGTCGCCGATAGTCTATTTTTGCCGCCGATAAGCCACCGAGGACGGACATCTAGTGCAAAAATCAAATCGACACACTGAAGAAGAAGTACAAGGTGGAGAAGGCCAAGCCCCCGCCGTTCAAGTGCCAATTCTTCGGCCGCCTCGATTCCCTCATCGGCTCCACCGCCACAACATTAAAGAAGGGCTCCGCCGGCCCCCCGGATCCACCGTGGCCCTATCGGTCAAATCGAATCCCAGATCCGTTCTCCACACAAGCGGAGGTGTCTTGGAATTCGTCGTCGGGAGGTAGCAGCTCGTCGAGAGAAGGAGAGGGGAACGGCACCTAGGTTAATTTGACTTTTTTGAAATTCCAATTCTACCCCTCCGGTTTTTGGTTGGAAACCGGTCCAACCTTTAAAGGTTGGGTCCGGATCTTTGTCGTTACGTTAAACACACTGCCACTTTTCTTTGATTAAAGAATAAACTACTTTAATCATTAGGTGTGGCATTGTTGGTTGTTCACTTTGTCTCTTAACCATGAGGTTGAGAGTTCGATCATTGTCCATGAGAAAAACTTATAAAATTTTGTTTATCAGAATTAATTTTGATCCAAAATACCCTCATTCCTAGAATGAAGGGAAAGCTCTAAAATACTCAAAAAGCTGACGTGTCAACTGAAAAAAAAAAAGATTCTACTTTAATCTATTACTATTATTATGCAAATATAATACACCCCCTTTTATTCCTCCTCCCCTTGAGTTTAGGAATTCAACCAATCACCATTATTTAATTAATTAATCTAAAAACTAACTTTAACATGGTGAATCATTTAAATAAATAAAAAATTAACGACTGGAGACAATTTCCCCCCACCCAACGCCACGTATTTTGTGTTAGATAAAATGGGTTTATTTTATTAAATATTTGAAATTATTTTATAATAGTTTGATTAAAATTTTATTATTCAACTTTAGTGCTCATCTTTTTTTCTAATTATCTATCTTTTTCTATTTACTAAATGACAGGTCAACAGAAACCATAATTTAAAATAAACTTCTCACTTGATTTTGTTTTAATTTATGATATACACTCCTTCGATTCTTAATGTGTTATTAAGCTATAAATTCTAATCACTCCTAATAACTAGGAAATAGTTTCTCATTCCTATTAGAAAGATAAAACCATTATTTTCCTATATGAAAAATGTTTTAAGTGTCACTGCGATATCGGTTACACTAACACGTGACGTTATCTTATTGGTTGGTTTTGACAGCGTTTTCACTAACACCAGTGCAACATATTCACTAACACCAATTCAATTTCAAGAGTTATTCAAGGTTTGCTTCTTTTCGGAAAATTTGGTAAATTTTTTACGTATAAATTATGGAGTGGGTTTCATTAGAACATCCAGGTATTTATAATAATATACTTAGTCAATTCGTTATTAATGATATATTTTTATGTATGTTTTTTCTTCTTAACATCCTTTAGTGTTTTGGTTTTACACTCATTAACTTTCATTTCATATCAAATGATTATTTCTCTAGAGTAGGTGAAAATCAATAACATTTTTTATGAATGTGAATATCAATAACATTAAACAATACAGTTGAACAGTTAGAGTTAATGGAATATATCAGCCAAGGTAAGTAATATTATTATATGTTTCAATGTATGAGTGGTCTATAAAGGTCATATTCAAAGTCTACCATTCAATTAGTTATTTATATTGATATAACATAACCTACGTAATGCATTAAAGTTGTAATAGGTTTGAATTTGAAAACTAATAAGTTCCTAATAACATAAAAATTTACCAAAATTTCAATTTTAGTTATTTAAATTTTGTATAGAATAATCGGGCTTAAAAAAAACTCACCAAAATTTACCTTTTATAAAACGACATCACATTTATTAATCATAATAAATTATCATATTATAATATAAAACTTTATTTATTAATAATTCTAAAAATATTAGAAAATATATATTTGGCTACTTAGTCAAACATACACCAGCCAACATGTCGGACATAAATCTATATATTTCACAATTCTCCTTAAATTGGGACTTAAACCAATAATATACTTCTAAAAGAAATTAAACTCTCAATCAAATTTTTTTTAATATTGATGAATATCAAACAATTTTATTTTCCTTACATAATAAAAAATATTAATATAATTTATGTTCCCTTTGTGGGTAATTGAGTATTACTCTCCTAAATTATAACCATCTATATAAGTAGTGTAATTAATGAATAAAAATATTATTATTGTTAGTAGTCAAATCATTATTCTCATTTCACTAGAGAAATTAATATAATTTTTACCAAAATAGAGAAATTAATATACAATTAAGATGATTAACTAAAAATATTTTTATATATAATATTCTAAACATGACTTCATCAATTGTGATATATCTTTGATTTGATATGTAAAACAAATAAGTTTTATTTTCCAATATTTTCTCATAGTAGTAAAACATGATATGATCTGGTTGGACAGCTTGGCAAACCGAAAACCAATTGACTGTTTGAGAAGGAGAGATCATAAAAATTTAAAGTACTCATCTAATTGGTATAACAGTTCTCGGTTGTAAAAATCATCCTGACTTATCTCTAACTCTTAAAATTCAACGGTTATATGAAGTACTTGAATGGTTCTCTCAATGATTTTTAATAATTTCAAAAACATATATTTTTAATAGTTTGACCTAGATCAGCCTTCTAACTCTTGAATTTTAAAGCACAAAGGAAATTTAGGAAGGTTATTACCCCGAACAAAAAATACAACAAGTGAGACTTTTCTTTTTTTCATTCATTCATGTGAAGTTTTTTTATGACTTCTCTTTTTCATTTATGTGATATTTTTATAATTGTTATCATGTTATAGTTAAATTCACAAATTAGCACATTTTTTATACAAAGATAGCTCCGGGAGGAGAATCAAGACAGTAACAAAATGTGTAGGAAATGAAAAAATAGTTTGATGTCTCATCAAACTAAGATCAAAGAACATTCACAAACTACACATGTATGAATCTATTTGGGAAATGGTACTTTGCCCCGTTCTACTTTGTCAAGTTAACAAACAGCCCCCTATACTATGAAATGATCAATTCACCCCCTCCTACTATGCCAACCTAACAAACAGCCCCTTCCATCCAAATTTTCATCCAAAATTCCTTTAAGTGATGACTCACCAATATGACTCATCCACAATTAATGACAGTACATTGACACATCATCCATCTCAAATAAACTAAAAAGAGAAAAACAAAAATTATAAAAAGAATTAAATTTAAATTATGAATAAAATATAAAACATCATTTTTTAAAATATTTTGTTCATGGATTTTAATATTAAAAATAAAATAATTTTTTTAAAATAAATATACATTTTTTTCTAAAAATAACTTTGAAATTTTTAAAAACAAATATTTATTAAATTTAATTGAAAAAAATTAAAAAATTAAAATCCATAAAAATAAAATAAAATTAATTTATAAATGTAAAATTGTTATTTTTATTTCCTTTTGTATTTAAAATTTTAATTTAGTTGAGTCACTAACAAATATGGATGAAACTCGATGATGTGGCAATGTACTATCATTAATTATGGATGAGTCATATTGGTGAGTCGTTACGGAACGGAATTTTGGATGGAAGGGGTTGTTTGTTAGGTTGGCATAGTAGGAGGGGCTAAATTGACCATTTCATAGTATAGGGGGCTGTTTGTTAACTTGGCAAAGTAGACGGGGCAAAATACCATTTTCCCAATCTATTTTCAATATACTCGAATAAAGACAATGTTCGCATACCACTTATGAACTTCCATGTGTGTTAGTTATATTATGTATCAAAGTCGTAATATTTGTCACACACTTGCTTTCAATTTTATTAATGTTATGACAATTTTTTTTATTAAATGTTACTTTACATCATAGAACATGATATGTCTAATGTTACATTACATTACAAAATATGACGGGAATAGCAATCTCACATAACATACTTGCAGATAATGTCAAAATATTAAATAGTGAATGTATTATCCATATTTCCAAGATATTTCTTATTAATATTATTTCTTTATTATAGAATTATAGTTTTCCTAGATTTTGATCATATTCTATTGATTCGTCAATAAAATTTCATATCTAGAACTAATCACATAACATGTAATTTGTACAATCAATTGGCGACTTTTGCAATATGCTTAATTTGGATTGTTAGGTACACAATGAGTATTACTTATAGTTAATATTTTGGTGTTTCTATATCATATGAATTTAACGAAGTAAAAAATATTGAAATCAAAGTTGGATAGATTATGAATAGGGGAGAAAATAAAAGTGTTGTTTTGCTAAAACCCGCCATCGGGCGGGCCAAAAAGCTAGTATATTATAGATTTTCAAAAAAAATTCACACCCCTATGCTTTCTCCTCCCTCAACCTCCCTTCTCTCATCCTTTGCTTTTTTCCGAGTTGTATTTTATCTTTATTTTCTTTTCAAAAACTATTCAAAGATCATGTAGTTAATCTTCTTCTTCACCAGATAGAACATGAAATCACCTAGGATCCGTTTGGATAGGTGTATTTGTATTTGGTAATTGAAATTCATGTATTTAAAATTCATGCAATTGAAATTCATGTGTTTGGATGTTAAGTTATTTTGTGTGTATTTTAAAATCAATACACAATACTCAATTTTGGAAGTCTAACCAAAAGTCTGATTAAGGAATTTCCCGACCATGAATATTTGATGATCAATTTTTTCCGGCAAAAAGGTCTACCGGAAAAATTTGATGGCAGAATCCTGAACCCTAAATAGTGAAATCTCACAACAGAACCCTAAATCTCAAATAGTGCAATCTAGCAGTAGAACCGTAAAACCTAAACAATGTAATCTAGCGACAAAAATTCAGAAGCAGAACCCTAAACCTTAAATAGTGAAATCTGACGGCAAAAACCTAAACCCTAAACATTGGAATTTGGAGGCAAAAACCTAAACCCTAAGCGGTGGAATTTGGCGACAAAAATTTGGTCAAAGAACCCTAAACCCTAAATGGTGGAATCTGGCAGTAGAAACCTAAACCTTAATTGATGGAATCTGCCAGCAAAAATTTGGCGTTGAAACCTTACACGTTAAATGGTGGAATCTAGCGGAAAAGATATGGTGACAAAACCCTAAAACCTAAACGGTGGAATCTGACGAAAAATATTTGGCGGCGAAACCCTAAACCCTAAAGAGTGAATTTTGTCGGAAAAAATTTGGAGATAGAAAACCCTAAAGAGTGGAATTTGGAGGAAAAAATTTGGCGGCGGACGCAGAACCCTGATCCCTAAAGAGTGATATTTGATGGAAAAAATTCGGCGGTGAAACCCTAAACCTTATATGGTAGAATCTAGCAGAAAAGATTTGGTGGCGGAACCCTAAACCCTAAAGAGTGGAATTTCACGAAAAAAATGGTGGTCGAACCCTAAATCTTAAAGAGTGGAATTTAGCGGTGAAAACCTATACCCTAAATGGTAGAATCTGGCGAAAAATATTTGGCGGCGGAACCTTAAATTCTAAGCGGTGGAATTTGGCAGAAATTTTTTGGCAGCGGAAACCTAAACCCTAAACGGCAGAATCTGACGAGAAAAATTTGGTGGCAGAACCTTAAACCCTAAATGGTAGAATTTGACGGCAAAAATTTTGGCGACGAAATCTTGTGACAGAACTCTTGGCGGGAAAAAAATATGTCGGCAAAGTTTCTATGCTTGAATATACTATATAGCAAAGAAAATAGTGGGAATTGGAATTTTGTAGCACAATTTTAAAAAATATGTACCGTCAGTAGCCAAATGCGTGAAAAAGTCCATAAATAGCACAATCTGACTGGCAGCCAGCTAAGCGCCACCCAGGTAGCGCTGCGCCACCCAGCCAGCGCAGCGCTGGCTGCCTTATCAGAATTGTGCCGTTGCAGCGCTGCGCCAGGTGGCAACGGTAACCTTGATTCCAGGCAGCGCTGCGCTGGCTGGGTGGCGCAGCGCTACCTGGAATCAAGTTTACCATTTTTTACAGCTTGTATAAATACCCCCTACCCCCCATACCATCTTCACACCTCCTCTCATACTTTCTGAAATTCAATTCTCTCTAAGGTATTTTTGATAGTTTGTGTTTGTCATAAGTTTCTTGTTATTATTATTGTACCCTAATGACGTCTTTTATTTGTAGGTTCGTAGCAATTGTCCGTCGAGGAAATTTCGTTTGAAGAAGGCCTAAACCCTCCCTCAAAAGGTATCATGCTATAAATTATATCCAAATGAATTGTGTTTTACGATTTTATATGTACTTAACATTGCTTGTGGATATTAAATTGTAGATGGATTACATGTTTGGAGAGGTGCCGGTTGGGGTACGAAGTGGTAGTCCCAGGACCCTTCGATTTTATGGGGTGATGCTGACCGACATCGAGCGTCGGGAATTTTCGAAGCTCAGGTTAGTACATTTGAAATGTTATTTATTTTTACAAGGTATTTATGTTTGAATGTTGCATTTATTTTAATAATATTCATATTTTAATTACTTATATTGTAATATTAGGATCAAATTTGAATATTAATAGTAGTAGCGGTTTTGAGCGAACATTAATTAGTGTAATATTATATTGTACTATTAGGATCAAATACAAATTATGATCAAATTTGAATATTATATTGTAATATTAGGATCAAATACAAATTAACTACTAGTTGACTACTAATATTAATTAGTAGCGAACATTAGGTACCTTAAAAATTTACTAATAATAGTAATTAGTAACGAATATTAGTTACGTTAAAAATTACATAGTAATTACTAATACTAATTGACTACTAATGATAATTAGTAGTACCGAATATTAATAAATTTTAAACTTAGATTTAAATCACTAAAACTAATTGACTACTAATGGGGATTATAAGTAGTAAATAGTAGTAACCTAAAAGATTACATATTGACTACTAATAGTGATTACTAATTATATTCAAATGTTACTTATATTATAATACTAATTGATATGATTACAAATAATGTAAGTCCTAATTCATAATTAGTATATAGTAATTATTGAAATGTTACTTATATTTGAAATGTTAGTTATATATAAATGTTTGTTATATGTAAATATTAGTTATATTTGAATGTTAATTATATTGAATGTTAATTACATTTAAATGTTTAGGGTGCACTCAGAAATTGAGTACTAGTTATTAATTTTGTTACATCTTCTTCCCCCAACTATTAGGACCCACATATGACGCTTAATTGTCGCTTCTCTAAGAAGATCGTGAAGTACGATCCTAGGTTCGAGACATACCTTGCCCCCATTGGTCTAGATAAGTTGCGTGACTGCTTGGATTTTACCCCTGATCCTGAGCTGATCACCGCATTGGTCGAGAGATGGCGTCCCGAGACCAGTACTTTTCACTTGTACCACGGTGAGGCAACCATAACACTCGAGGACGTGCACTTTCTCACTGGTCTGAGCATCGATGGTGTGCTTGTGGAGTCGCAGAGGCGCATTCCGACTGTGGATTCTAATCTGCAGAATTACGTTGAGCAGCTTCTTGGGAAGAAACCATCTACTGCTGACTTTTCTGCTGGCAGAGTGAAGATGACGTGGTTGCGTAACCACTTTGGCACCATCAGGGGAGACGCCGATCAGGAGACTATCGAGCAGCACTGTCGCCATACATTCTGGACTTCTTTGGCAGCTGCATCTTTGCTGATCGGTCAGGATCCCACGCCTCACTCTTCTTCCTTCCACTGCTCGAGGACATGAGCCAGATAGGCGAGTACGCTTGGGGGGCTGCCGCACTTTCATGGCTATATAGGGAGCTTGGCCGGTGTGCTTTCCGCATAGAGAGCAGCCCGTCCCGCGACCACGTAGGTGACATTGGAGGTTGGATGGCACTGGTTCAGGCGTGGGCCCTGGAGAGATTTACGTCCATTGCGCGTTGAGTCCACAAGAGTCGACAGATTGCACCGACGCACTCCCCCATTCCACGTATGACTAGGTTCGGGCTTCGACTTTTTCTTCCATTTTCATAGCTTATTCCATCTGATCAAGTTGTATAATGACGTGGTTCATTCCGCAATTTTTTAGCTGGACAGAATGGCATCACACGAAGACCAGATACATCCTTGTTGGGGGGTACCGCCAGCTGTTTGACGATGGGACTCCATTCGTGGTATTGTATTCTTACAAAGTCAATGTCATTTTCCCTGACAGTTTAGGTTTCGTAGTTGTCTAATTGTAAAATTTGTTTCATATAGTGGTGTCCGTACTCGGCGGACCGTGAGCATTACAGTCCAGGGACTTTCCCCAACCATCGCGTCGTCGCACCTCTCATCTGCTTCTTCAGCGCTATGTGGCATAGACCTGATAGAGTGTTGCGTCAGTTTGGGATGAACCAACCTGTCCCTACGTACGATCAGCCAGTAGGTGAGGTCATCAGTAACCTGGAGCTGACACAGCGTGGATGGCATCGTAGTGATGTGGTAGCTAGATTTGCTGGATATCGGGACCTTTGGTCTACTCGTCTTGACCACATCGCCTCAGGCCCGTGGCTGCAGAGCGAGGACAGGGAGTCCTATCACTTCCACGACGAGAAAAGCTGGTCCGTCCGGGTCTCAGTATGTCACACCACCCGTAGTGACATATGAGGCATCGTTCGATGATGATGATACTCCACCCGCCGACGGGCAGCATCGATATGGACTGAGGCGAGAGCCTACGCAGAGGATGTGCGCTACTAGAGGCCATGAGCTGGGGGCACATTGGAGGGGACAGGGTCGGCGTAGGGGTCGGGAGGGTAGGGGTCGAGAGGGTGGGGGTCGGGAGGGGAGGGGTCGTGAGTAGTTATGGTAGTGCTTGTTTATTTCATTGTAATTCATATTTCAGTGTAATTCATATTAGACGTTTGTTTCATGGTATTCGACGTTATATGTCATTTTTGCTTATGAGTTCACAACACCACAGAAATGCATTTCTGCAACATATAATTGATAACAAACTTGAAAAAAGTTGTTGCTGTTCACATAGACAGGTATAATTTTTAGCAACATATAATTGACAACACACGTAATAAAAGCTTGCAGCTCCTCACAAAGTCAACCAATAATTGACCACACAATGATGTAAGTTCTGTAACCTATAATTGAGATCACACGTGAAAAAAGCTGCTTTTCTAGACAAAGACATCCACTAATTGACTACTGTCTTCATTACATTATATAGAGGCGTGAGTACACAACCACCATACTAACACTTCCAAACTACTTGAAACCTACTACAATTCTCAATATCTACTGACCAGAGATAATGAATTTCGCGTTTTGGCTCCGATGGGATGGCGAAATAGTACACGGACAACACGGTGGGGTGTGCTACAGCGGGGGGAAATTATGTCGCCTCAAAATGACGAGGCAACCTTCACTACAACAGGCATGTCCAGTTTTCATGCGAAAGATGGAGGTAGGATCTTCGGCGGTTTTGAGGACTGTCATGTATCGATGTCCAGTCTTTGCGAATGACAAAATTGTGGCACACTACCCACTCATTCTTAATGACGTTACTGGGTTGGAGGTTATCTACAACATCATGGCAACCCAGTCGGACTACCGAGTGGCAGAGCTATACTTTGAGTTCGACCACCGTGGGACGCCGGTCCAGGGAGAATCTATATTCATGGGCGACGGAGCGAGTGCCTGTTATAGTGGTCAGAGCAGTCAGAGCAATCAAACACATCTGGGACAATTGCGTGGTGATAGCAGGCAAGAAAGTACGGTAGCGCACTTGGGAAATGAGATCGAAGGAGACTCATCAGAAAGCGACGTCAACTCGGAGCAGGACGAAGCAAATGTATCTGAGCCAGACATTGAAACTCAACCCTTTGTGAATGCGCAACCACCGAGAGAATACACCCCCAAGCCATTTCACACATTTACCAGAAGATATCGGTGACCTGATGACTACAAGAAACAACGAGTACGGCGTTCATAATGTTCCACGGTGGCACATTGACGGGCCAGGGTTTGCGGTTGGGCAACAATTCGAAAGCAAACTTGTGGCACAAACTAGTCTGAAGCAATATGCACTCAGGAATAACCGCATGTTATGCACGACACGGTCTAGCAAATGGTTGCTGGAGCAACGATGTCATGGATATCAAAGCAATGGATGCCCGTGGAGGATAAGGCTCACTACAGATGAGAGCGATGTGTGGACGGTAAAACAATTCAATCCGGCCCATACGTGTTTGGGAGCCAGAACAACATCAGTCCGACCCAGTTGGACATCAATGTCATAGCTGATGCAGTCACGCCCTTTGTCCAAGCACGCCCCCATATTCGGATCAAACTTCTTCAGACAGAGATACATACTATGTACGGACGACAAATTTCATACAAGAAGGCATGGAACGGCAAACAGCGCGCCACGAAGCGGATATATGGTAATTGGGAGGAATCATACAACGAGTTACCTACCCTAATGAAGGCAATACAAGATCGGAACTATGGGACGGAAGTTGAATTCGTCACGAAAGAAATCACAACGGATGATGGAGATACAATCACCCAATTCGACCGTGTGTTTTGAGTTTCGCCCCGTCCATCGAAGGTTTCAAACATTGTCCTCCTGTGCTCGTCGTCGACGGTACCTTCATGACAGGAAAATACAAGCGCACACTACTCATGGCTAGTTCGTTCGATGGTAATAAGAACATCTTCACTGTGGGTTTCGCAATTGTGGACGTTGAAAGCAAGGAGACTTGGGAATGGTTCTTTGATTGCATACAACGGCGAGTCACACAGAGACGCGGAGTATGTGTCATATCCGACCGACATGTGGGCATCGTGAGTGCAATGGAGAAAATCCAATTTGGATGGCATTGGCGGTGTGTGCGCCAGACACTATGTAAGTGGTGCACAAATTAATGCACACAAAGTTTTATCGCTAGATCGCTCTAGCGAGATCGTTACTTCCCAAGGGTTCTCCCTTTTTCTATTACTCAGAAAAGTGTGTCGAAGCTAATCGAGGTTTTATTTTGGGTTTGAATTGGTTTAAGATCTAAGTAAACTAATTAAACAATTTAAACAAGTAAACAGGCAAAGCAGATTGGGGTTTTAAAGATAGACTAAGGTGGTTGTTCAGACTCGAATCCACGCTAGTTCGGTTTAGATGGATGAAATTATGCAATCGACGAAATTCAACAGACTAGACGACTCGGCAAATCCTTTTGTAATCTCTACTCCATGGTCAGGCCGTAGAGATTCAATTCTATCAAACCTACAAGCTCCTATGGTCAAGCTAACTTGCAAGAAATCAAGAACGATCAAGAACAGTGAAATGCCACAAAATCATGCAGAGAGATTAGGTTCTTCCAATCCTATGGTCAAGCTATTGGAGAACCTAACGACCTCCTAAACTCTAGAATGAAAAGCGTTCATGGTCAGACCCGCAATTCAAAGATAAACCCTGAAACTAACAATTGATCAAGTTGCCAGAATCAAAAAGCTTAAATTAGGGTTTAGGAGAAATCGCATCTAAGTCTGAAATATCATCGATTAACAAAGACGGGTTAGAAACCCGAAATCATCCATACAAAATCCTATCTAACGCTTCATCTAATCTAAATAACCCTAGAGGTTTAGCCAGACATCGTTACAGAAGAAATCTCCTAGCATATATGCAATGTCGTTGAGTTATATGATATTCGTTTTTTGTATGTGTTATGCATATTACACAAGTGTTATTTATGTGTTATGACGGTTCTATGTATAATGTGTTTGTCGAACTAGTATAAGTATGATGTATGACTAATATACGCATGTTATATATGTCTTGACAGGTGCAAAAGAAGAAGAAGCAGAAAGAGAAGAAGAGTCATGAAGATTCATACATAAACGACAAGTCAACTAAGAAGTCATCGAAAAGACACCTCCATATGAAGATGTTATTATTATTATTATTATTATTATTATGTACTTTTGTTCAAGATTGATTATAACTTGAATGTATCACTATTTATATAATGCATGTGTTTGTATATATCTCTATATTTGCCTCCAAACTATTATGACTATTAAGATTAATATAATAAGGAAATTACAATGATATAACAAGAACATGACACTGAGAATGATACATTGAGAATGCAACAATGGTATAACAGTGACATAACAACAACATGACAATGATTTATTAGGAACATATCAATGACATAACGGTGATATAACAACAACATGACGTAAAAATGTCTGTTAAAGTTTCACGTGTTGATGCACTATATTAAAAATCATAAGCTTCATTTACACAATTGTATAAGTTATACACAGAAACCATAAGCTTCAAAATGTTATGTTAGTGTTATATGTATGTTATATTTATGTAACGGTCTCATAAAAGAAACATAATAACGACATAATAGGACCATATGAATGACATAAAGAGGATCTAAGAATAACAAAATATTGACATAGAAATCATTAAGAACAAACAAGAAATATTGAAATAATCATTTGACAAAAGAAGAGAGAAGAAGAAAACATATTAGAAATAAAATTTAGTGATCGATTATTTTATAACTAAGTTATAACATATAGTCTCTTTCATTTTACATTAACATTATCTCATGTTATGAAAAATTGATATCATAAGTCAGCATAACACTAATGTACAAGTTCAAAAATTTTCTTAAAAAAATCGAATAAAATATATCAAAATTAATGTCATTGGATTCGAAAAATTAAAAAAACAACATTTGTGAATGAGAAAAATCATTTTGACCAATTCTAGAATTAGTTATATACATTAATATAAAAGTAGGGGAAAATGAAAAGTATATGTAAAGTTATTTAAAAAAAATAAAAAAATAGAAACTTGTTTGAGAAGTTGTCATAACTCATAAACTTTTCCCATTCCCCAATAAATATTTTCCCGCCATACACATCTATTTTCTGACACACATTATGTGACCATTACCCATCCCTTAATTCAGCTGCCTCCAACCGCAGGATCACTTCCCAGACGATCCGGCGGCCACGCTTCTCTCAGATTGATCTGAGAGATTGGCCTCTCAGATCAATAGCCGAACTGCATGTTGAGGATGTAATAATAATAGTGGTGATTCGTTTCTCGTGATTTTCATTTTCCATGCAATTCTGGTGTGTTTTTTTCACTCGAATAAATTAATTATATAAGGACTCCTGAAGTTGACTATGTGTGAGAGGACGATATGTCATATATGGGAATTTCATCTGCGTCCAACCATTTTAAAAGGCATTTTCTGGCTGCCGTTCACATTTGGTATCGCCGTTAGGGTGGCGTTAAGGTTTCAAGGTTCCTAGTCAGCTGCGCTGGGTGAGAGCCTGAGATCCTTGAAACCATGGACCCCCAATTTCGAGTATAAATACTCCTTTCCGAATGCAGTTTTCACCACACCTTTGTCTCTCCCAAACCTAATATCATATCCAGTCGTCATCTCCAATTTTTGGAATATGGCCTCTTCCAGCAGCATAATAGTAAGTGAAAATATTCACCGTTAAACTCATCTCATTTACATTTGATGATTATCACTAATTATTGTTGTTGTGTAGTTATAGATGTTGAGAGGATAATGCACAAGTTGAAGAAGCAGTTAGTGAAAATAAAACCATTCCCACATTCTTGTTTCGTGCATTTTCACAGTTTTAAAACGCTGACTTCATTTTTTTTCTTGTGTAGGGTAAGAGTTGTGGGTTTTATGAAAAATTGGAGGTGTGGGAGGCCGTGGATGATGTGAAGAGGGAGAATGACAAAATCATTGAGGAGAGGGACGACCAACTTAGGCGCTTTGTTAAGCGGATCAAGGAATTGAAGGCCGATAACCTCCGACTAAGGGGTCATATGGACGGCCAGGTGAAGAACAGAGGATTTGTCATAAATAAGGGTCCCAAGCGATGATGACAGGATTTGTTGTGTTGTTGTCGTCGTTATTGCTTTCGTGTTGTTGTCTGTGTTGTTTTGTTGGTAAGTAAGCGGGTTGTTGTTTCCCTTTCAAAGCTAATGTACTCATTTTTGTAGTCTGTATTATCGTTGGAAGATATGAATTGGAAGACCTTATGTCGGTCAATTTGATTTGAAGTTAGTTTGCCAAATTTTAGCTATCCAAACATTTCTCATCATCCAAGCACAAAATTCATTAACATCGAAATGACTAAGCCCATCAGTTACTAATATAAAAAGTTTGACCGTTGCGTTTTAGTTTAATTTCAAAATTTGTATTTGATTTTAATTTGGCTAAACATAATCCTAAATTTACCCATTTACAAAATCATCCTTTATTTACTATAATTATACCAAATAAAGTCGGCCAACTAGCTGAAAAAATACTAGTTATAAATAGATGACAAAAAAGGGGGGAATTGGAATTTTGTAGCACGATTTTAAAAAATATGTACCGTCAGTAGCCAAATGCGTAAAAAAGTCCAGAAATAGCACAATCTGACTGGCAGCCAGCTACGCGCCAGCCAGGTAGCGCTGCGCCACCCAGCCAGCGCATCGCTACCCAGCTAGGGCAGCGCTGGCTGCCTAATCAGAATTGTTACCGTCAAATGCTCCGTTATGGTTTCCTCAATCCCAGCCAGCTATGCGCTGGCTAGGTGGCGCATCGCTGCCTGGGACTGAAGAAAACCTAAGCCCCTCAATTTTTAGTATAAATACCCCCTCTATGATGTAGTTTTGCACCACACACCTCCCTTGAAGCCCTAAACTTAGAATTTGAAGTAGGCAGCCGTCACCAAGCTTAGAATATGTCGTTCTTCAACTATGGCTCTAGGTCTCGAAAGAGTAAGCGTAAGTGAAATTGGTTTGGATGCTTTGTACTTATCTCATTTATGTATTTAACGAATTAATCTTGTGTACTAATTACTGTTGTTCTGTAGTGACAGATACTGAGAGGGTAATGCACAAGTTGAAGAAGCCGGTGGAGGAGGACTTGTTCGTTTATGAGGCAAGTGTGGTTAACTGCTGGTGTGACTTAAGGGCGACTAGATCCGTTCGACCGAGTGACCTGGGACGCTATTTTGGCTGCCCTCGTGAGAGAGAGGTAAAAAAAGGGTTCAAATTTAATTTTTTTCATTTTCCTAGTTCTCAAAACCCTCTACGTTTGTTTTCTGATCTGTAGGAGAAGGGGTGTGGTTATTATGAAAAACTGGAGGTGCGGGAGGCCGTGGATGCTGCTATTAAGGAGGAGGACCAAATCATTCGGGTGAAGGACGAACAACTTGTTCGAGCGAATAGGGAGAAGGATGACATCGTTGAGGAGAAGGACAACATTATTCGAGACCTGAGGGAAGAAATTTCATGGTTGCACGTTTCAATCAATAGGTTGCTCAGGGAAGGGCCTCCCTCTCCACCACCCGGACCTTGTCCTTACAATTGACTTCCATGTTGGGCCTAGTGTGTTTGTTTTTTTCTGTTGTTGTTGTTATGTTTGTTGTTGTTGTTGTTGTTGTCGTCGTTGTCGTTGTTGTCGTTGTTGGCGTCATTATCGAAGTTAATAAAATGACTTGGTCTGTAGTTGCAGCCTTTCTTCATTGTGTTGTCAAATTTCATTTGTTTTTATGACATAGTTGCAGTCTTTTTCAGTGTGCGGCCAATAAATATACACCATTTCTGAAGTGTGCGGTCAATTCTGAAGGATGGACTAATAAAAGTAACTTCATAGTACAACTACATTGAAACTGAAACATGAAATTGACAACTAAACATTTGAAATACAGATTACCAAACACAGACTACCAAACACATGATACTAAACATTTCATAGTGCAATTAACCATTCCTTGTAGGTTTGGATTTCTGCTGCTTCGCCTCGCACGTCGGCACGTCCTCCTATTGTGCTCTTCTTGCTGGCAGTAACTGCAGTGAGGCTCAATATCTTCAACCCAGTCCATCTCGTTGCGTATGCGAGAATGTCGTGGTCGCCCCATCTCCCTGACCCTTCCTGGGTCAGGCATCAACTTAGGCCCTCCATGAGGCACCCAGTCGTCTTTCGAGCCGATAGGAGGAAACTCCATCTGTATATCTGTCTTACTGTTTCCAGCCTGTAATGGGCGTTGGCGTAGTATAAGGCATCTTCCACTGTTGGAACTTGCCGCAGGAGCAATGACCGTCCCCCTCCTCGTAGTCCAAGCGAACTTCTTGCCTATTGTTTCCCTTCCCGTTGCTGCGATTTATCGCCGTCTGCATTTCGAATATCCCAGCATCATAATCGAATTGCCTCACTATGTGGGAAGTGGCCTTATTCACTCTTTTCTGCAGGCGCTTAAGACACTTCTTCGTCCAGATTGCACCGGCCGCCTGTTCTTCTCGAACCCTCTTCCGTCGATCTTCGAAATACGTTTGCAGCCTGTAGAAAGTGGATTCCACCAAAGCTGCAACAGGGAGAGCCCGGATTGACTTGAATGCCCCATTCACGCTCTCCGCCATGTTTGATGTCAATTGGTTCCATCGTGCCCCGTCGTGTTGAGCGTCTACGGCTCTTGACCAATATAATTGATCTTCAAGCTCCCACTTTTTATTCACGGGGTCGTCCCTTGCGAATCTTGTTGCCCCCTTTATGAACTTTCTCAAAGGACCGGCGTTTTTGCTTCAGGTAAGGGAGAATGGATTACAATGATAACGCTGAAATTGTTAAGTACTTGGTGGAGTGTCATGATACTACCTAAATTCCCTAAGGCAGCTTTTCATTTTTTGGGGAAAGGAAAAGAGTGAGGCGTGGGATCCCCAAAAATCCAG
>CM068301.1:4647427-4674974 GCA_034768395.1 Linum lewisii
AAAAGCCATTCTCGATTTCATTTTAATCCTGGAAAAGGTTAGATTTACATGGCAGGAGTTGATGCCCAAACTGAAAATAACATTTTACTTGCTTCATGTTTTAGTAGAGGGGATCTCCCCTTTCGTTAATTAAGCGTCCCTTTGACCTCTAGGAAATTAAGAAGGAATGGTTGTAAAGCTTTGTTTGACAAAATCACTTCTTGTGTGACAGATTGGAAGGCTAGGAAGCTATCCCATACATGTAAGGTTCAATCAATAAAATCGATGATTGGAGGAACTCTCCAGTACTGGATGTCAACGTTCATACTTCCTCCAGGACTCATTAAAGATGTAGAGGCTATATGTAACAAATTTTTGTGAGGTAAAATAGAAGGTGGTCGATCTAAGGTTGCTTGGGTGAATTTAGTTGTGCCTAAGGTAGAGGGAGGCATTGGTTTGAGAGAGATTGAAAAGTTGGAATGTGGCAAACGTGACAAGACATATGTGGAACTTTTTTATGCAGCCTAGATTATTGTGGGTTGCTTGAGTAAAAAAAATACAGGTTGAAAGATGGTTGTCTCTCGGATGTCACATTTATGACAATCTCTTGGGATTGGAGGAGATTGTTGAAACTTAGAAGAACAATCAGACCTCACATAGGAATAGACACAGATGGTGATATTATCTGGGATGAAGAGTTAATGGTAACCTTCAAGCTGAGAAGGGTCTGAGACACAATTCGTATTAAAAACAGGAAGATAGATTGGTATGATAGTGTTCAGTTTTCTTATCACATTTAAAAGAAGGACACATTGTTTAAAAGTTTAAAACTAAAGAGATTTAATTTGGTTGAAAAATAGTATAGAGGTATGTTCGTTTTTTTTTTTTAAGTGATAGAGGTATGTTCGTTAACTTTGCATAGTAAGGGAGTAAAAATGTGCATTATAGTGTTATTCTACTGTTCATGAATTTCTATCAATTTCAAACAAGTAGGTCAAAAAGGTTATAAATTTTGAATTTTGGGTGAATTTGGACTCATGATAATAATTGGGTATCCCGGACTCAATCCAAACTTGGTTAATCGGACTTTGACCTACTCGAACTCTAGGACCAGGTCAGTCTCAGGTTTGTTATATGACTTATCGAATAGCCCGAAGCCCGGATTGACAGGATCAGGGCATAACCTGATTCCCACCCTTACCAGAGTCATATGCACACAGCTTTCTCAGTCTGAAGAATCACAGTTCACTCTATGCTCTGTTTCTATTCTCGATAATGGGAAAAGGGAAGAAGAAGGCGCCGCCGCGATTCAACCCCCAAGACGTAATCTCCAAACTTCCGGTGGAAATCATCCATGACATCCTCATCCGCCTTAACTCGCCGGAGGAAGCTGCCAGAACTTCCGTCTTGTCCACAACATGGCACCGCCTCTTCTGGCGCTCTTACCCTGTCGTAGAGTATCGCGGCTCCGATAAGCTTCTCGATCCCAATAGATACTGGTGCAAATCAAAATTCCAAACCAAGTTTCAGAGCTTCGTGGCTTCCACCACCAAGAGACTCCGGAGCTACCTCCTCCGTGACGGATGCCGTTATCCGAATTGAAGATCTCCGTCGCCATTGGTAAGAGCCTCCACAAGTCGATAACGATTAGTGAACTCCTTGACGAGTTACTGGAATCAGTATCGTTGTTGAACAGTGTCTTCGGATCGCCTTTGAAAATATCGATTGAAAGTACTGATTCATCTCAGTATATCGTGCCAGAGTCGATTTTTTTGAATTGCAGGCGCACGCAAGTTATGAAACTGGGTAGCTGCTCTTTGGAAAAATTCCCAGATTGCAGTAGCTTCTTGGCCGAGGCTAAGAATCTGGAATCGCTGAGGTTGGTATCAGTTGTTGAGATGCAAAGGCTAGGGAGCAATCTTCATAATCTGAAATTTCTTGAAGTTAGGGAGCTCTGCAGAAACTATGAGGCTAAGGATTTGGATTCCAGCTTACAAGTTGCTCCTTTATTAGAAACCCTGGATATAACTAACCGTAATCTGAAGATAGTGTCACCCTCTGCAGCTCCAAACCTCAAAGTTTTAGATATTTGTGGCTTTCTGCAGAGTAAGTTCACGCAGGAGGAATTAGATGAACTTACTTCAAATCTGCCATCTCTGGAGTCTCTTTCTTTTGCTCTCGTTGATTTTGCAAGTAGGGAGTGCTGGCTAGGTACTTCTACTCCAACTTACAAGCTTAGAGAGTTCAGCTTGTATAATTGTTCATGGTTTAGACCATTGTCGCCATTGAAGGAGCTCAAAATTGATGCTCCTAATCTGAGTAGAATGTGTTACAATCCTGGTGCCGCGGCTCCTCCAATCAGCAAGGTTGATCTTGTCAACGTTGCCTCCGATTTTCAATTCCAACTTGATGTTGATGGCATCTCCATGTTGGATTTCCGTGGAGATTACTCTGTATACGAATGGTTTGATTGTTGGAGAGTGTTCCTTGCAACATGTCAAACGCAATTCAATAACCTGATTGTGAACCTGCACAATCTGAGAGGTTTAGTAACGATGTTGCCACATATACAGAAGGTAGAATCAGAGGCGCCATGGAGTAGTTTGACTCCAAATTTGGTGGTTGTTGAGCGTTTGATTCTGGAGACGGGTTATTGGAAAGATTGTCAATTCACGAAAGATGGAAATCTTCTACATGGTTGTTTTTCGATATGTCGTCCTAAGCTTATGTCGGTTGTTCATACGGATTCTACGAATTCAGAACTTCTATTTCCAGAGGTACGTTACATGTATATTGGCTTACGACTTGATTCAAGTTACATATACTCACTTGTGTTTGAAACAGTATATTTGCAGTGAACTCATGAATCGAAAAGCTCTCAAATGTTGCTGCGAGTCCTCGTGTTGGCAACACTGCTTAAAAGATGTGAAGATACAAAGCAGTGGCAGAGAGATGGTTGAAATTTATAGAGATATTGTTTGTGAACAATATTCTATTGTTTTTAGGTTAACATGGTAGGTACAGATTTAGACAAATGATGTTCCTTAACATCAAAGCGCAAACATTCATCATCAATTCAATTTCAAGGTATTTGGCTGAAAGACATGGAGCAAAAGGCATTCTCAAACGACCCTTCTGAAGAAGAAACACAACCCTGGCAGTCGGAGAGTATGTCCGATGCCTCGCGACTTGCAATACCCTGAACAGCACGAGATACATCACTTGGGTACGACATGCTGTACTCGTACCCTTTCCTGCCTGGTGTCACGGTGCTTAACCCGGTGATCACATTGGTTATGCAGAAAGCGTAGTGACCGTGACAAACCCCGCTACTTACTGGCCCATCTGGGCCGCAACTGCCTGATGCGGCAGCTGAGATCTGTACTGGAAGCGTTATGATCATAATGAGCTGCAGCAGCATGGTTACTGCTACAAGTTTGTTGGTCAAGGAAGAAGAGTAGTGGGTTTGGGGTTATTTTCAGTATTTAAAGAGTGAAAAGCTTTTGAATTTGATTGAGAATTGAGATATCCGTCTATTTACTTCACCATTATCGTCGAAATTTGGTTGTTAGTATGAATAATTAATTATAAACGTTGTGTGCATGCATGGGGCGGCGTACGTTGCTTGATGCTTCATGTTTCTGCATGTAGTGAAATCATTATAACCAATATGTTTGATCCCATGGAGTCTTAGATGAGGGTTAACTTTTTCAGTACTAAACGTTGTTTGGTGATAATTTCATTTTGATATTTTTGTCTAATTTCGTCTAAATTTTTTCGTTCAATGATTACGTAGCAACTGAGTCACACGCAACAATCAGCTAGATGATAATAAAGTAAAATTTTATTAAAAATAAAAATTATCTCTCCTCCCTCCCCTCTATTGCCTGCTCTCTCCTCAACCTCGTTGTACCAAGTCAAAATTTCGGATATCATATCCTTTGTACCACTTTGTAATACATACTGTTCCAGCCTTGTCGCCTGGCCCAATAATGGAAGCCCAAGCCTGTTGGTCCTCCGGGAGTGGTGTACCTCGTAAGCAACGTGGGGGGTAGTTAGTTCAAGGAAAAGGGGAGGCGATCAGTTTAAGGAATGGGAGAGGGAGGCGAGTAACGTACCGCGGAGCGTTTGTCCGCTGGGTAAAAGTGTTGTCCCCTGGTTAATAGGGTGTATGGGGGTATTTATAGTACCCTGCCTTGGTCGCCAAGGCTGAATCTTAGCCACTCGTTTGTAGCTCCCGTAGGATGTTGACACGTGTCCGCTCTGTCTTGGAAACCTAAGTGTCGCCGAGTAACCCTAGGAGGCCGCCGAGCTGGGCCGTCGCTTTGGGCCTCACTCCACCTCCTGGGCCTGCCTGTTCGGCCCATCTGATTTACCGCCTGAGTCGGGCCCCCTGCCCTAGCCGCTGTGTTCGGGCTGCCATGTGGGTCGCCTCGTGGGCCGTCGTGTGGGCCTTTGGACTTCGTCGGGCCGGGCCCATCAATTGCCCCCAAGCCCTTAGTCGAGCTTTGCTTGGCTGAGGGTTTACTTATAACTCGGATCGCTCGTCTCGTGATCGTCGTAAGAGGACCCATCAATTGCCCCCGAGCCCTTAGTTCGAGCTTTGCTTGGCTGAGGGTTTACTTATAACTCGGATCGCTTATGTTGTGTCGCTTTATCGCTTTGCTGTCCTATCGCCTTGTTGCTTTGTTATTTTGCCGCTTTGGTGTCTTGGTTCTTATCGCCTTATCTCTTTTGTCGCTGCTTTCTATCGCGCCCCTTCTTTCCAGTTTTTCATGCACCTCTCTACCGCTCAGGGTATTATGGTCTTTTACTCCCTACCTTGCTGGAGAAGTTGGGGAAATCGGGGTATTTCAGTAATTGCCCAGAAAGCCATCATTACCTTATCCCTTCAGACGTCATCTCAGCCGCGCGTGCCCCAATGAAACGTCGCGACGGCTCAACTTCCCGCCAACACGTCCTTTTAACCGCGCGTGTGACTCACTCATTCACCGCGACGGTTCCATTCCCGCTCATTGCACTCCTATATAAACCCCCTTCTTACCGTCTTCCTCCTTTTTTTACTCCTTCTCTGCCACCTTGACTCCCTGTTTTTACAGTCTTCTTGCCTCCACTGCTTCCTCATTCCTTCCGGCGAGCCCTCCACTATCTTCTCCTTCCCCGTCGATCGGAAAACGTTCGTTTCTCCTTCTTCCGATCACCAGAAAACGTTCATCTCTTCCTGCCATTTTTCAGATGTCTGGAGCCCCCCCGACGCCCACCTGGTACGTGACTCTTCCCCTCTTTCTCACTCCCATTGCCATCCTGCCGTGTGTTTCCTTCTCTTTTCTGCTTCTTGTTATTTTCTTTGAACCATGGATTCCGACTCCGATAGCCAGAACCAAAGTCATTCCTACTCCGCTGGTACCGATTCTTCACCCTCTCCTTCATCTTCCCCTTCGTCCTCTCCTTCCTCTTCCAGTCAGTCCCCTGAACGGGCACCCTTAAATCCTCCATCTATGGCCGAAACCTCGTCTGCCCAAATTTCCGACGTAGCAGAGGAGAATTTTGATGAATCTCCTGCCCTGCCTTTTTGGGGTCCCCACCAAAAAGGATTCGAGCGGGCCCGTCATGGGGTCGAGATTGATCCTGAGGCGACTAGAGTCACCGGCTCCTACTCCATTGGCAACTGGCGGTCTATGTGGGGAAGAGCTACTTGTGACGAGCGCACGGTCATCGGCCCGGGCTACTTTCCTTCAGGGTCGGTGGAGAAGATCGCCTGCGTTCTTCCATTCGCCATGCTACCGTCTACCTGGGAATTCGCCGTGGCCTCTCGGCTTTCCACTATTGGCAACTGCCCGCCAGGGTGGCACGGCGTCTGGACCGAGGCCTTCACCAATGGCCTTCGCCTTCCGCCATCATCGTTCACGGTCGACCTGCTTGGGTGCTTTGGCGCTTCTCTTGGCGCCTTTAACGTTGGGTGTTGGGCTACGGCCTCTGCTTTTGAATGTAGTGCGCGACTAAGAAGATCGCCCCCACTTTGCGGTTGTTCCAATTAATTCATTACGCCAAACACACCTCCAATGGCATCAGTTTCGTTCGCCGAGCTGATCTTACTCAAAAGGGCACTTACTCATCCCCGAAACCTCGCCCTACATGGTACCATTCATTTTTCTACTTCCGCCCCAGCGACACGGATCATCAGTGGGCTTCGCTGCTCCCCTCATCCTGGTCTTCTGGTGACGTGAGCTCTTTCAACGCCGAGCTTGATCCTACTCCCGATGAAATACTCCTACGTCGCCAGATCCTTCTTGATTGCCATCACTTATCGACCACTTCTGGCCTGCGGACTGCCCAGGCGGGGATACGAGGAGGTATACTTTATGTCTTAGGTGGTGCTGATTGTTTTCCTCCCTTCCTAGCTGTCGCCGTTCATCTTGCGTAATTGAGTCGTCGTAGCCAAACCCTTCGGAATGTATAACCTTTATATTATCGCCTTTTTGTGCTCTCTTTTCTTTCCTCTTTTTTTTATACTAATCTTTGGATGTACTTTTCCTAGGTGCCGTAAGCCTTGCTGGGTGCCTCCTTAGTACCACCGCGCGTGGTCCTGTCGCCGAGACTCGTCCCAGCCGCTCTGAGGCTGCCCCCGTCGCCCCTGCTTCTGCCCAACCTTCGCCCGACAAATCTAAGGGGAAGAGGAAGGCGGCTGAGACGGATGAAAGCCTCATTTCTTCAAAGAGGAAGAAAAAAGCTGGGGTTTCCAAGCCGAGGAGAAAGGCAGGTGAGGGCTCCAGCAATCCACCGCCGCCGCCCCCACCAGTGATAGAGGTGGAGGATGTCGATGCTGAGACTGAAACTCCCCTCCGCCGCTCTCGTCGCCAATCGCCTCTGGCAAATGACAATCCTTCTGCGAGGGAGCCCTTAGAGCATCCTGCTGACGAGAACGTCATCTCATATGACGACTCCTATCTTCCTGACGAACCTATCCCTCTTCCCCGGGATCCGGAGCATCCCGAGTCTGCGCCGGCTGCGGAGCTTGATCTTCGTCCCACCGAGCCTGCTCGCGACCACTCTCGCCCGCCTCCTGTCAACACCGACCGTGCCCGCCGGGCCAGTTGGACAGAGCGAGCTAACACTCTCTTCGATCGCCCTGCTCCTGCTGGTCGCGAGGGCGAGGGTCCCTTTCGCCTTCCCTACTTCGCCGTCGTTCATCCGGTGGCATCCCACATATCGCCCCGGATGGCGAGTGATATCACGGAGGAGTTCTCTCGAGGTGTCTACGAGGGGGTGACCGCTCCTGGTGAGGGCTCGGAGATTTCGGACCTGCATGGGGCGACTTCCTGCCGCCTCCTTCAGGTATTTATGGAATGCAAAATTTATTTGCTTTGTCCTGTTACCTTAGCTCTGCTCGCTGCTTCTTACCCCTTACATTTGTTTTGCTGCCTAGGCCGTGGCCGAGCTCGGCGATCTGTCCTTTGCATGTAAACACATGCAGGAGGAGAATCGGAGGCTGAAGGAGGATGTTGAGAATCTGCGCTCTTTGCGCATGGATCTCACCCGTTATCATAACGAGGAGAAGGTATTTACTCATCTGCCTCTTCTTTCTCTCCTTTTATATATACTATTTCCCGGCTTGTCACCTTACGATCCTTGCTAAACCCGCACGTTGTTGTTTGTTTTTTTTTTATCTTAGCGACGGGCAGATGCAGCGACCTCTGCTGCTGAGTCTCTGAAGGAAAGCCTGGCTGAGGCGACTGGGCGGGTCTCCCAGATGGAGGGCGTCCAGGAGGACTTGCAATCTGCTAATAAGCACATTGTCGCCCTTGAAGCCGAGTTGGATGAGGCTCGTGTCAAGGTTGCTCAGGTGGAGGAGATAGCCGCCGAAAGGGACAGAGCTAAAGAGCTGCTGAATGACTCTCTGGCGGCTGAGTCGGCGGCGGATCGTGATCTTGCCGCTGCCAAGGCTCAGTATGATGAGACTGTGGCTTATTACACTCATGCTCTCGGCGAGAGTATGCGTGTAGTAATGCGCAGCTGTCGTAATGAGTTCTACGAGCTGTTTCCCAACAAGGGCTGGCCAGGGCGAAAAATGGTTCGAGCCGTCCTCCGAGGTCTCAATCGCTATAACTTTGGGGTTCCCGACCTCCCCGATGCCGAGGAGGAGACTTATTTTTGAGATGCTGCTCGCTTGGAGCGGGAGATAGTGGCGGCAGATGCCGAATATGTGGCGGCCACTCACCGCAGCCGTGGCCTGCCTGCTCTGAATCTCGATGGATCAGAGGTTCAGCCGCCATCATCTGATCAAGCCCCCTCGACCAGCGGCAAGGACTTCAATTCCGCCGCTGACTCTTCCAAGGCTGGCGAGAAGGGCTCCGGCGCTAAAGACCCATGATCCCGCTTCAACCTGTTGTTATTATTGCTATCTTTTCAGACAATCATCATGTTTCTGCGTGCTGTTGCTGTTTTCCTCTCTTTCTCCTCTTTTTTTGTAAAAACTGCTTTATTAAACTCTTCCTCGTGAATTTTCAATCTTTGGTCTTTTATCTTATTACACCTCTCTTGATCGCTTTGCTTCTTTTCATCATTAACTAGATGTTATACCGATAACTTTGATGCCCTTAGGTCTTACATAGCGATCCCAATGCCCTTAGGTCTTATATGATAAATTTGATGCCCTTAGGTCTTACACAGCGATTCCAATGCCCTTAGGTCTTACATGATAAATTTGATGCCCTTAGGTCTTACACAGCGATTTGTTAATGCCCGTAGGTCTTACATAGCGATCCCAATGCCCTTAGGTCTTATATGATAAATTTGATGCCCTTAGGTCTTACACAGCGATTTGTTAATGCCCGTAGGTCTTACATAGCGATCCAAATGCCCTTAGGTCTTACATGATAAATTTGATGCCCTTAGGTCTTACACAGCGATTTGTTAATGCCCGTAGGTCTTACATAGCGATCCCAATGCCCTTAGGTCTTACATGATAAATTTGATGCCCTTAGGTCTTACACAGCGATTTGTTAATGCCCGTAGGTCTTACATAGCGATCCCAATGCCCTTAGGTCTTACATGATAAATTTGATGCCCTTAGGTCTTACACAGCGATTTGTTAATGCCCGTAGGTCTTACATAGCGATCCCAATGCCCTTAGGTCATACATGATAAATTTGATGCCCTTAGGTCTTACACAGCGATTTGTTAATGCCCGTAGGTCTTACATAGCGATCCCAATGCCCTTAGGTCTTACATGATAAATTTGATGGCGCTAAGACATATATTAGATTCAATCATTAGGGCCCTAGTTGCCTTAAGAACTAGCCTCGGTTACAAGTGTCTTTTTAATCATAATATCGCCTGAGATGCATGGAGTTCCAAGTTTTGGGGATCTTTGCTCCATCTAACTCTGCTAGTTTGAAGGTGTTGGCCCCTACCACTCGCCGTACTCTGTATGGGCCTTCCCATCCGGGGTTGAGCTTGGCCGCCCCGACCGCCGGCCTGAAGATGTTTCACAGTACTAAGTCATTGAGCGCGATGTGATGTGGTCGGAGCTTTAAATTGTACCGCCTGGCTAACTGCTCCTTTTCAGCGATCAGCCGCATCTGTGCCTTTTCTCTTTTTTCCTCAATCATATCTACGTTAAGCATCAATTCTTGTTCGTTGACCTCATCCTTGTATTCCTGTATTCGGATAGATGGGATTGAGATTTCTACCGGAAGGACCACCTCAGTCCCGTACGTCAATGTGTAGGGAGTCTCCCCTGTCGCCGTTTTATAAGCCGTACGGTGAGCCCATAGTACATGATCAAGCTCCTCGACCCATACGCCCTTACAGCCATCCACTCTTTTCTTTAATCCTTGTAAAATAAGCTTATTAGCCGCTTCTGCTTGTCCATTAGCTTGTGGGTAGGCGACCGAAGCGAATCTCAGATTTATCCTCAGGTCATCACAAAATTCTTTAAAGACCTGTGAGTCAAACTGAGTTTCATGGTCACATATAATACTTTCTGGTATACCAAATCTGGTGACAATACTTTTAAATGCAAACTTCTGTATCTGCTTGGCGGTGATACTTGCCACCGCTTCTGCCTCAACCCACTTGGTGAAATAATCAACCGCCACGATGAGGAATTTCCTTTTCCTCGAGGCTTCCGGAAATGGGCCCAGGATATCCATCCCCACCTCGCGAATGGCCACGGGCTGACATTCGCCTGGAGCGCTGTTGCTGGCAACTTGTGATAACTTGCAAATTCCTGACATTTGTGGCATTTCTTCACCAGGTCGCCAGCCTCCTTTCTCATTGTTGGCCAATAGAAGCCCTGGTATATTAAGTTCCTTTCCAAACTTCTTGTTCCCAAGTGAGTACCACATACTCCTGAATGTACTTCCTCTAGGGCCCAAGCTGCATCCTCCTCTCCCAGGCATCGCAAGTATGGACCCATAGCTGATTTTTGATACAGCTCTCCCCCTATTATAGTACACCTCCCTGCTTTTCGCCGGAGCTTGGTCGCTTCTAACGGGTCACTTGGTACAGTGTCGTTATCCAAGTATTGAATAATAGGCGTTCGCCAGTCGCTTTTCCCAATTCCGTTAATCACGTGAAAACACTGCTTCCTCCTTGTTTCTTTTTCCACTGTGACCATTCGCCCTTCTTCAAAATCTGTCGCCGTTGCTAGTTTCGATAATGCGTCCGCGTGGCAATTCTCCTCCCTAGCAATCTGGGATATAACCACCTTCTTGAATTCCTATATAAGCAGTTTTACCTCATCAAAATAAGGGAGGAGCGACTCCTCCTTTACCTCAAAGCTCCCATTAACTTGGTTGACTACTATCGCCGAGTCTGAGAAAACTTTGATGTTAGTAACTCCCATACTCTTAGCAATTCGCAAGCCAGCCTCCAATGCCCCGTACTCAGCTGCATTGTTGGTTCGATTAGTTGCAAATCGCAATGCGACCTCGTGGAGGATCCCCCCAGGAGACCTTAGGACTATCCCTGCGCCTGACCCTCCTTTACTCGAAGCGCCGTCTGTAAATAACGTCCATTCATCGCCTTCCTCGGTGTCTTCTTGTACTGCACCTTCGACTACAAAGTCAGCAAGGACTTGGGCCTTGATCGCCGTTCGCGGTTGGTATCGAATGTCATACTCGCTTAGCTCGATCGCCCACTTAGCTAATCGCCCTGCCATGCTCATAGATCTTAACGCATTCTTAATCGGAAGATTCGTGAGCACATGTATTGTGTGTGCCTGAAAATATGGTCGCAACTTTCTGGCCGCGCAGACCACAGCGTATGCCATTTTTTCTATCGTCGGGTACCTTGTTTCAGCATCGACCAAGGTTTTACTTGTATAAAAAATAGGGTGTTCGGCTTTGTCCTCTCTTCGAACTAAGACCGCACTAACTGCCTTTGGAGAGATCGCAATATAGAGAAATAAATCTTCATTTGACTTTGGAGATGCAAGTACAGGAGGGGTAATTAAAAATTGCTTCAGCTCTTCGAAAGCCTTGTTACATTTGTCATTCCATGCAAACTTTGATGCATTCTTTAAAGTCGCAAAGAACGGAGCGCAGCGGTCGGCGATTCTGGGAATGAATCGATTGATTGCCGTCAGTCTTCCAGATAGAACCTGAACCTCCTTCACAGTCTTTGGAGGGGCCATCGCTGTAATCGCCGCGATTTGCGCTGGATTAGCTTCAATTCCTCTCCTGGTTATGAGGTATCCCAGGAACTTTCCTGATGTTGCCCCGAACACACACTTCAAAGGGTTCAACCTGAGCGAATACTCCTGCAGTGTATTGAAGGTTTCCCTTAAGTCGCCAAGATGGTCATTAGATCTCTTACTTTTGACCAGCAGGTCATCCACATACGCCTCCAAGTTTCGGCTGAGCTGCTTGACAAAGACTTTGTCGATCATTCTCTGGTAAGTCGCGCCAGCATTCTTGAGCCCGAATGGCATCACTCGATAGCAGTAGTTCGCCGTGGGCGTCATGAAAGCTGTTTTCTCTTGATCTTGCTTGCTTAAAGGTATTTGATGATATCCTGAGAACATGTCCAGAAAGGACAGCATTTCATTGTTCGCCGTTGCATCTACCAGCTGCTCTATGTTGGGCAAGGGGTACGGATCCTTGGGGCAAGCATCGTTAAGGTTGGTGAAGTCGACACACATTCGCCATGCTCCTGACGATTTCTTGACAAGAACTACATTAGCCAACCACTCAGGATACTGTACCTCTTTGATAAACCCTGCCTTCAAAAGTTTGTCCACTTCATTTGCCACCGCTTGCTGCCTTTCTCTGCAGATGTTCCGCCGCTTTTGCTGGACTGGGCGACTCCCGGGTTCGATCGCTAGAGAGTGTTTGATGATGTCTGGAGCAATTCCTGGCATGTCACTTGGTGACCATGCGAACAGGTGCGAGAATTCTTGGAGCAACTTGACCAACTCCTGTTTCTTGTTATCGCTCAGGTAGGACGAAACTCGAACTGTCTTACTTTCATCTTCTTCGAACAGCGGTATTGGGACGTCCGATTCTGCTGGTACGACTCTTTCTCCTTCATTCTCCGCCTCCAAGCTTATGGTGAGGCACGTGCTTTTAGTCGCCGCCCTGTAACACCTTCTGGCGATGTCCGGGTGTCCCCAGGCGAAACCTATCCCTTCATTAGTAGCGAACTTCAGTACTTGGTGCACTGGGGAGGAGATTGCTTGGAAGGCGGCGAGTGCAGGTCGCCCTAGGATCATGTTGTACGTGGATTGACAATCCATGACATGGAAGTCGATGGATCGGGTGACCTGCAAGTCTCCATCCCCAATGGTTATTGCCATCGTGGCTATCCCCTTGATGGGAACTGTGTGTCCTGAAAATCCTGAGATGGTAGTTTTTGTCTGCCTGAGCAAGCTAGCTGGCAGGTTCATCTTTTTGTACAGCTCCCAGAAAATAATGTCCGCAGAGCTCCCTTCGTCAACCATCACTCGCTCCACTCGGCTATTGTGTGTGATTACTTGAATCACCATCGCTTCCAAACTTGGGCCTCCTACCCTGGCCATGTCTTCTTCCGAGAATCCCAACGTTGGGCGACTGACTTGGTCTATCATCATCACCTCCTTTGTTTCCTCCTTTCTGACTTTCTTTGTCGGGCAACTTTCCCCACCGAAAATGGTTTGATAAACGTGGTTTACCTCAGGTCGAGGCTTTTTCTTGCTATCTCCATTGTCCATAGGCTCCTTAAGTCGGGCGAAAACATCACCCTTCTTGTCTTGTGATTCTCCTTGTCCACGGCGATCATCCTCTTGCGGCTTGTTTTTCCGCTTTGAGTTGACAATGAAATCCCTGAGACGTCCTTCGTTTATCCACCTTTCGATTTCATTTTTCAATTCCCTGCAGTCTTCAGTGGTATGGCCATGAGAGTCATGGAAATCGCAGAACTTTTGGCGACTTCGCTGATCCGCCGGGTGAACATTGGCCCCGGCCAGTTGATGGGATGTCCCTTATGCTGCATATACAGCAGAATCTTTCTTCGCGATTCTGAGAGGGGTGTATAACCTGCCATCTCCTCTTGGTATCCTCTCTCCTGATAACCCCTTTGCTCTCCAGGGTATCCTCTCTCTTGGTAACGCCTTTGCTCCCCTGGCGATATTTCCCGTATGGCCGTGTCTCGGAGGGCTGCCATTTGGCCTGCTTGTTCCCTGTAACGGGCTTTTCTTCCGTCTTCGCCGCTCCACGTAAAGGCTCTGCTAACTGCTCCTCAATCAAAATAATTTTGTGTACTCTGGTTTCCAAGTCGGACAGCGACTTCGGAGCCACCTGTAGCAGCGACTCCCGCAGCCTGCCGTTATGAGTCGACTGGAATAAACTTGCCGCAGCGATTTCATGATCTACCCTCTTGATGGATTGGACGACCCCAGTCCATTCATCAAAGAACTTCTTCAGCGACTGGTTCGGCTTTTGCCTCAGGCTCACCAGCGCTTGCAACGGGACCGTCCTTGTTTTCTTGCACTCATACTTCTGTGAGAAGATCCTCACAAAGCCTCCCACGATGTTATGATGCCCTCCGGTAGATTCATGTACCACTCCCTGGCTCGCCCTCCAGTGTCGCCGGAAAAGCTCTGCAATATGCGGCGTCGCCAGCCTGCTACATTTGCATGGCGATCTGGAAGGCTTGCAAGTGCTCGTCCGGGTCGCCAGTACCTACATACCTATCTAGGTTGGGCGGAACCAACCCCTTAGGTAGTGGCTCGGCGAGTATCGCCCTGGACAGAGGTTGGCGAACCGCCATCTGTGCGGGGGAGATTTGAGTAGCCGGAAGGAATTGCTGTAACACTTCCAAATGGGAGTCCTGTGGCGATTGCCTGTCCTGAGTGTTGGCCCTGAGAGCTTGAGCTTGCTGGACGATCACCGTTTTCAACATCTGTGTGAGTTCAGCATTCTGTTGCTCAAGGGACCGAAATCGCTGCTCCAACAGCTCATAGGCATCGCCGGTCGGAATAGTACTCTGAGACTCCGAGTCGCCTTCGAATTCGCGCTCCATGTTTCTAGTGAGGTTTGGGTCTGTTCGAGAACCTGGGTTGACATACTTGACAGGTGTTACTCCATCTCCTCTTTCGCCATCCTCGCCCATCAGAGTAGGAATCGCTGATGAAGCCATTCGCCTTGAAAAGTCGCCTGATCGCCCCCTATCTGGCGCGCCAATTGTTCCAGCCTTGTCGCCTGGCCCAATAATGGAAGCCCAAGCCTGTTGGTCCTCCGGGAGTGGTGTACCTCGTAAGCAACGTGGGGGTAGTTAGTTCAAGGAAAAGAGGAGGCGATCAGTTTAAGGAATGGGAGAGGGAGGCGAGTAACGTACCGCGGAGCGTTTGTCCGCTGGGTAAAAGTGTTGTCCCCTGGTTAATAGGGTGTATGGGGGTATTTATAGTACCCCTGCCTTGGTCGCCAAGGCTGAATCTTAGCCACTCGTTTGTAGCTCCCGTAGGATGTTGACACGTGTCCGCTCTGTCTTGGAAACCTAAGTGTCGCCGAGTAACCCTAGGAGGCCGCCGAGCTGGGCCGTCGCTTTGGGCCTCACTCCACCTCCTGGGCCTGCCTGTTCGGCCCATCTGATTTACCGCCTGAGTCCGGGCCCCCTGCCCTAGCCGCTGTGTTCGGGCTGCCATGTGGGTCGCCTCGTGGGCCGTCGTGTGGGCCTTTGGACTTCGTCGGGCCGGGCCCATCACATACAAACCGTGAATGACATGCACTACAAGAAAAATGGGGATTAGTCACGGTTTTTTAGTCACGGTTTTGTTTAACAAATATTAGTCACGGTTTTAACCAAAACCGTGACAAATATTTATCACGGTTTGTTAAGTAAACCGTGACTAATATCTTTGTCACGGTTTATATGAAAACCGTGACTATTTTAGTTCAATATAGTCACGGTTTAGAAAACCGTGACCAAATTTTTTAGTCACGGTAAAAACCGTGACTAAAGGTACCAAAAAACCGTGACTGATTTGGTGTTTTGTTGCAGTGATGCATGTGTAAACGTTAATAGTTGCTAAAAAGTCAAAATCAGTTCTGAAAACACCTCAAACCCTAACTGTGATTCATGAACCCTCACTACTAGTAGCTTAACTACCTAAGATCTATGCTTTGAGTTGTAAATTTGGGTTTTCGATTGAGGAATTTCGAGGAACATGAGGAGGAGGAGGAGGAGGGGGAGGAGGGAAGGGAATTAGGGGAATAACAAAATTATTATTGTAGTCGACTGTTATTTGTGACTCGGCTACCACGTTAGCATTGGACGAAATTATTAATTATTACAATCGACTGTTGTGTGTGACTCGGCTATCACGTTAGCATTGGACGAAAGTACTGATTTGAGATTTTTAAAAACGTTTGTTACGCAAATAAATTTTTTAAAACATTGAATACTAAAACAAAATCTCGTCAAACATTGAGTACTGAAAAGTTAACACCTCAAATTTAAGTGCATGGCCATTAATTCATATAAATGCTCGAGTAACATTTCAAAGCTATCACTACTTATTACAAGTGTAGCTTTTCGTGTTCTTACAAACATCAAGTAAAGGAAAAATAGTCGAAATAACTAAGCATCGAAACAAAGTTAACTTGCTGCACAAAGCTAGAACTCGTACCTACAATTCAGAAAAGTTTTACAGCCAAGTTAAAGCAAACCACACTTCTTCTTCTTCATGCACAGCAAAAGACGAATAAAGCATATTGTAGAAGTCAGTCAACTCAACTTCTTTCGTGCTTTTATTCGCAGCTCTCTTCATTACCCTCACGTCTTTTAATCGATGACGCCAACACGTGCATGTACCTTCACAACGATTACGTAAACGTATCTCCATGAATCGTTCGCATGCATCCTGTACAACATTTTGAAACAGTAAGATTCATACATATATACACTTAGCTTAGGCACATGAGTTATGAGTACATACCTTAAATATTGACAAAAACCAACGTTTCTCGTATTCTTCACTTGTATTCCTACGAAATGACAAATAACGAGGCTGACAACTGCAGAACAGACTATCCAGAGATGGTAGAATCAGTGATAATGACAATTTGACATGCTCAATCACTGGTGCAGGTGACCCATCTTCAACTCGTTCCCAATGAATCTTTCTGTCCAAGAACTCTAGTGTCACTCGAAATTCGCTCAACTCGACAAGGAACTTTTTCAACCGGTGTACATCTATGGTATGAGCCAGTTTGCAGTGGAACGATACTGCATCATTGGATTGGTCGATACCATTGCACCTGTGAACCTTATGCAATATCTTGGGGAAGTGACGAGTGGTTCCAGTGTAGCGTAAATTAGACAACCGAGGAGCATCGATTTCAATCACGAGAGGTCGTAGATCCCAACGAATCATGTTGTGCAATGTAACCTCACGAAGCTTATCACAGTCAACAATCCTCAATCTAAGTAATTGAGGAAAACTACGCACCTCGAGTGATTCTAAAGATGGACACTCGGAGATCAACTTGTTGAGCTTATCCTCTGTCATGTTCCTCGCACCTGAAACAAGAAGGGAAAACAGAGGATTTTAATTATAACTTGTAATTTATGACACTCTGAAAGTGATTCAGCAGATGCAGACTTACATTGAATGTGTAGTACTTTGAGATTTTGTGTCGAAGAGACCTGCAAATTGGTGCCAAATTGCGAGTGCAACTCCTTAAAGAAGAAGATCTCAAGAGAGCGAGTTCCTGCGATATCCAGAGATTTCAAGTCTAAGACATTGATTTTTAGGGTTTTCAGATTCTGATGGTTATGAATCTCAATCCTCTGAATCGGACCGTGCACGGACCATAAAGTCAGCTTCTCCAATAGCGCCGCCACGGAAATCACGCCGTTCAGAAATTGGCCGCTGATATTAGCTGGCAATTTAACGTCTCTGAGACTGAGCACTCTTAGGAAGCTAGCAAGTCCGACGAACGCGTTGTTCATCATCGCAGCTTTCGCGTACCGGTTAAACCTGCAATCTCGCAACCGAAGGATTTGGACGCTTGGTAGCGGCGATTGTAATAGGCCGTGAGGGACTTGTTTGGATTTGATACGAATTTCTCGAGGAGACTTATTGGCAGCCAATTCCAGAATATCGTCGATGAGAGTTGGTGTGGTTAACCTGGTTGTAATCTTGATGAGTCCCGTGTGGATTCCACCTGCAGGGGAAGGTTGAGAGAACTTTCTCCGGAGGCCGGCGACGAATCTCTGGCCCGGTTCGTGGTCGCCGAAGCAATCGCAGTGGTAGTCGAGAATTGAGATTGGGTAGGAAAGCCAGAGCTGGTTCCATCTTTTGGAGAGGACGGCGGATTTAGCAACTGCTTTTAAGGATCCTAGGCGGCCGAGGATATCGTGGATGATCTGGTCTGGTAAATCGGAGATCCGATCGGTCTCGGCGGCGATTTTCATATTGGTGCGTTGGCTTGACGGCGCTCGGCGGTGGTGATGCTGCGTCGCTGGATTCCTTTGAATTTGGAGGTTTAGGTAGGGCTGTTAACGAACAGAGCCGCTCGAGATTCGCTCGGCGTTCGGCTCGGAAAAAATGCGTTCGTGACTCGATTCGGTTCGAAGTGAACATGTTCGCGAACAGATTCGTTTATAAACGAGCCGAATCCGAGGCAAGGGTGGTTCGGCTCGGCTTGTTCGTAAACATGCTCGGCTCGGCAGCTCGACGAGCCTTGTTCGCGAATAGGCTCGTTTATTATTCGCGAACAATTCGTTAATGATATTCGCGAACAGTTCGTTAATGATATTCACGAATATACTCGTAAAATAGTTCATGAACTAGTTCGTTTATAGGTTCGTGAACAAGCTCATTAATAATATTCGTGAACTAGGGTTAAGGTTTTGTTAATATAATTTAATTTAGGATTTAAGGTTAGTTGATACAATGTAAATATTGTTTAGGCCTTTAGTATGTTGATATAGTTTATAACTTAGGTCATTTATCACACATTGGCATAATTAATGTTATAGGGATAACACATTACACGTTCTAGAGTATAGAGTTTTGTTGATAGAATTGATGTTGTGGCTTAAGGTTGGTTGTTAGAATGTAAATATGATATATATATATAAGGGTATGTCAATAGAGTTTATAACTTAGTTTATCTATCAATTATCACGTGTTAGCAAGTATAACGTGTTATATAGTTTAGTGAATCAGGGTATAGGGCTAATACATTATAGAGTTTAGTGTATTAGAGTTTAGGGGTTAGGGTGTTTGAATTGACGTCATGCTTTAAGGTTGATTGTTAGAAACTTCAAAATGTAAATATGATATATGGTAGAATTATAGTTTAGTGCTAAGCAGATAACCCATTAGTAGAGTTTAGGATTTTGTTGATATTAAACGTTATATGACTTCAAGTTGATTCATGATTGTTAGAATATTTCTGAAGTAGAAAAGTTTGTCTTTAATCAATTATACTTTGTGAGTAAACTCTTACTAATTCTCACTACTAGATCTTTTAATACTATATAAATGATACTTCGCATAGACTACTTTTCCTAATTCAAGGCTGACCTATTTGAAACTTCAATCACGGATAATGAATACTTCATATAGACCACCTTTCCATTTTAACCACTTTTCATCAATTACACAAACTAGTATTTTACAACGTTTATGAGTTATATAGTTTAGGACACGAAACAACTCAAATTAACATATAGAGAGGTAACTCAATAAGTAATGCTATTAATATACAAGAAGCTAAAATATATATACAAAACATACTAAATTAAAGAAGTTTCTTAACCCGAATCAATAAATACCACATTGGTGGCAAGAGAAAACAAGTCTATTTTTTCATCCAACTATTTAAACAAGTACTGGACAAAATTTAACTTAACAAAGAAGGAAATGGTGGAGAATGGGTTGATTCTAGTAGATTATGCATATATACACTTGTGTTTTGTTTACCCTACTACACTTTATTATTACGACTACACTGCATATATAGCTTTATTAACTTAACTGAGTGCACATATTAACTATAAATGCAGAAACAAGCAAGCAAGCATGCTTTCTTTCCCCAGGGTTCATGATTAAGAGAGAGCCTGATGTTTTGTGATAGCAGTAGCTAGGAGGCTCTGAGAAAATGTCATAAAGTAACATCATCTTGCAGCTTTTGTTAATTGAACCCATGCGGCCTAGGATTTCGTCTCTTTCACTAGATATCTGTTAACAATATAGGCAAGATTCCATCAATTCTAGTAATGATAACGATGTTGCACAAATTGTACTAATTAACACCAAACAGAGAGAGAAGATGAGATTCCGAATGAATTTTGATTATTACAGAAGAGGGAATCTGAAGGGATGGGGAAGATGAGATCTGGTTAGTACTCTGCTGACATATGTGTAATGGTAGATTAGTAGATCTGGTTTTCTGATGAGTCTAAATCTCTAAGTTAAGCTAAGAGCCAGAAGTTCTTCTGCCATTTGGCGGTGATGAGATAACCACTCATTCCTTTGCTCTGCTTCCTCACCCCTACTGTCATGCATTCCAAGCTCCTTATGCACTTATCCACCAGCTCTTCACTGCTGCTTCTTCCACACAGGCTGCATCATCATCCATTTTAACTTCAATTCAACAAACCATACAAGAAACAGAAGTAAAAGTAAATTTCAAAAGAACCCACCAGATGAGAAAGGATGAAGACTTCTTTTTTACTTGTACCACATTGCTTACAAGACCAAAGGAAGAAAAATCATTCTCCTATAAATAGTAAGTTGTGGGCTTGTAACTTTCTCAATTTAACTCAATTGGGTATAATGGCTATTGGCCTAACATTGAAATTGTTGGGCCATTGATCCAATGAGTTAGTGAATTTTTGTTGGGTTGGCTTAATTTGAGCTTAACTTGGCTTTGCTGGGTTTTATGCTCTGATTTGAATTTGAGTTCGAGTCTGACTCATTTGTGAATTGATTCGAGCCAAGCTTGGAATCATTCGAGTTAAGCCTGAGCTCTGCATTGATTCGAGTTTGAGTTCGATTAAGGCTCGTTATTGAGTTTATTCGAACCGAGCTCGAACTTATTTGAGCCGAGCCTGAACAATTATTTTTGGCAACGAGCCGAGCTCGAGCTTTGCTTGACAAGCTCGAAACGAGCTCGAGCCTTAAATTTTCTTGGCGAGCCGAGCTCGAGCTCAGTGAAAACTCGACTCGACTCGGTTCGTATGCAGCCCTAGGTTTAGGGTTTAAGTAGGCTAGTCTAGGAATCTTGAATTATTTTTCAATAATCCAAGATCTTTTTATCTCGATTAAAAAAAGATAAAGTCAATTTATTAGGGTTACAAATTATAATTGTTGGAACTAAAATAGGACCAATTTTAACTATTAATCAATCTTGGTCGATTCTGATTTTGACTGTTAATTGACCCTGACTACCTTCGTCAACCAATTTCTAATCAAAATTGATTGATTAAGCAATTTTTACTAATAATTGTAATAGTTTGATCAACCCTAATTACCCCTACATGTTATACAAAGTTATTAAGCATAAATCTAAAAAAAACAATGAACTAATAAAATGGTATTGAGCATACTTGTGCATTCTTTCATCGTACTTTAGTTGTGGTTAACCACATCGATTTAGTGATTAACAACTAATCATATTTTTAGAAAATGACAACTACAATCGCATCATTAACCGCACTTATAATCAGTGGTTAACCAAAAACCACAAAGTTTGGTTTGATTAATGGTTATAACCACTAACCATTTCTAGCCCTAACCAAATCAAAGTCATGCATCGGCTCGAAGCTTGCAATTCAAGTAAACTTGCCACCCTATTAATTTGTATTGGGCTGGGCTCGGAAGCTGGGCCTGAATTGACGAAGAGTATAAAAACCCAAGGAAAGGAAAACCAGAGCAACGCATGAAACCCATCTCCCCCCCTTGCTCTCGCCATCTCCCGTATCTCTTCCATTTCACAGTATCCTTAGCTCCGTTAAATAATTGATTTCCCCTCAAATTTTGGGCTTCTTTCACCAAGCAGATTCTCGTCGGAGCTCGCAGCCGCCGTCGTTTGAAGTGAGCTCTCTCTCTCTCTCTCCCTCTATCTATCTATCTCGCTCATCATTACCGTTATTGATTGTATCTTCATTTCCTTCTTAATCGTCACTTTCAGCTGCTTTGCCTATTTGGTTCTTTCTCCCTTCCGTCCGATTCTTTCTTCTGGATTGCAAAATCTTTTAATCTCGTAACCCTAGGGTTTTCGTGTGTCTGATTGTGTCATTTGGATCTTTTTGGTTTACATCAGAATCTTTGTAACCTAGAGGTTGATCCGCCGCCACCTGCGTTTTATTATAATTTGATTATTATCTTCTCGGAAATTGATTCTTTTTTGTTTCTGCAGGCGTGAATTCGTAGAAATAGCATTACAAGTAAGATAGAAGTTCCTTTTGAATTCCCTATCGATGGGGAGAAAGAAGCCAGTTGCTCGCGGCGGGGATGACGACAATCCTCCCGCCGTCCCTCAGGGCGGTGGAGGAAAATCAAAGAAGAAGGCGTTAGTGATCGACGATGATGAGTATTCCGTTGGCACGGAATTGTCTGAGGAGCCACAGGTGGAAGAGGAGAAGCCTGTCATTACAGGCAAGAAGAAAGGTAAGAAGGGGGACAAGAAAAGTTCACGGGGTAAGCTGGATATTGACGAAAAATCGTTGGACGATGAGGATGACGAGGTATCAGAGCCTGTGTTTGCTGGGAAGAAGAAATCCAAAGGTAAAAAAAGCGGAGGGACGAGCTCCTTTGGTTTTGGGCTACTCGGTGAAGGAGATGAAGATGGTGGTGATGAGGATGAAGAAAATGAGGTTACTGGGATTGAAGACAGCGAGGAAGAGGACGTGAGCTTTGCAGGGAAGAAGAAGAAGAAGAAGTCGTCTCAGAAAGGAGGAAAGAGTGGTGGTAGCTTGTTTAGTGCTTCAGCATTTGAAGCTATTGATGACGGTGAGGATGATGGGGAGGTTGTTGACAAAGACGAGGAAAAGGATGATGACGATGATGATGTTTCTGGAATAACTTTCTCTGGTAAGAAGAAGAAGTCATCCAAATCCACCAAAAAGAGTGATAATAAGTTTAGCATGGCATTACTTGATGATGAGGAAACTGAAGAAGTTTCTGAAACTGTTGCAAGTACAGATGGAAAGGAGCTAGATGATGATGAAGATGGCTCTTCAATGGCTTTTACAGGTAAGAAGAAGTCCTCTAAAAAGAAGGGAACTGCTAATAAGAGCAATAGCAAGTTTGCCACACTGGTTGATGTTATTGAAAACGAGGAACCTACTGTAACTGAATCTATTGATTCAAAGGTAAATAAGAGTGAAGATGTAGCAGAGCCTTCTAAGAATAAGAAGAAGAAAAAGAAGGGTGGAAGAACTGTTCAAGAAGAGGATGATTTGGATAAGATTCTTGCGGAACTTGGAGTAGCCCCATCTGCTCCTAAGACTTCTGCACCGCCTCCCACAGAGGAAAAAGTTCAGGTCCAACCTGAACCAGTTGTTGAGACGGAGGAGAAGGATGAGAAGGATGGTGAAGATGAAAAGGAAGAGTCTGCTGCCGCTAAGAAGAAGAGAAAGAAGAAGGAAAAAGAGAAGGAAAAGAAGGCCGCTGCTGCTGCAGCCATTGCTGGTTCATCAGAGGTTAAAGGAGGAAAAGTAGAGGAAGCAAAGAAGCTCCCAAAGCATATTAGGGAGAAGCAGGAGTTGCTTGCTAGGCGGCAAGAACTTGAAGAGAAAATGAGGAAGGAAGCGGAAGAGAAACTGAGGAAGGAAGAGGAGGAAAGGCTTAGGCTAGAAGAACTTGAGAGACAGGCAGAGGAGGCTAAACGTAGGAAGAAAGAAAGGGAAAAAGAGAAAATCCTGAAGAAGAAGCAGGAAGGGAAATATTTGACAGCAAAGCAGAAGCTTGAACAACAGCGGGCAGAAGCTTTTAAAAAGCAAATTCTTGGTAATAATGCCAGTCTTGTCATTGACAAAGATGCAGCACCGGCTAAGAGACCGATTTACAAAAACAAAAAGCAAAAACCAGCTCACAAGCATGAAAATGATGAGGCATCTGCTGTTAATGCCGAGGAAGATAAAGAAATAAAAGCAAGGGAAGCGGAGGAAGAAGTTGAAGAAAAGGTTGAGGATACAGAAACAGAAACGGTCAATGAGAAAGTGGAAGTTGCTGATGGCACCAAGGAAAATGGAGTCGAGGTAGAGGACGACGATGATGAGGAGGATTGGGATGCAAAGAGCTGGGATGACGTGAACCTTAATGTCAAAGGTGCTTTTGATGATGAGGAGGTTGAGTCTGAGCCTGAGCCTATAGCGAAGAAAGATGCTAAGAATGTCATGCCAGCTGCTAGCAATGCAGGTTTCTTTCAACATATTTTCTGCTTTCATTATGTGCCTTTACTTAGTTTCAAGTTCAACTCCTGCCTCCTTCAATATTAATCTTTGTTTCTTTGTTTGCCGCATACAGCTCCAGTGGTAGTTGCATCCAAAACGCCAGCTTCCTCTCAAGTGAACAAAGTTCAGGATGTCCAAAGTAGAAAAAGCCAGCCCCAAAGTGGAAAGAAAGGTTCTGTTAGTGCCAAAAATGGAGGGTCATCATCGGATGCCCCAAAACCTGAAGAAAACCTCCGGTCACCAATTTGTTGTATTATGGGTCATGTCGATACGGGTAAGACCAAGCTTCTGGATTGTATTAGAGGCACCAACGTGCAAGAAGGTGAGGCTGGGGGTATCACGCAGCAAATTGGTGCAACATACTTCCCTGCTGAGAATATAAGAGAGCGAACTAGAGAATTGAAGGCTGATGCGAAATTGAAGGTCCCTGGTTTATTGGTTATTGATACCCCTGGCCACGAATCTTTCACCAATCTTCGTTCACGAGGCTCAGGCCTCTGCGATATTGCCATTTTAGTCGTTGACATCATGCATGGCTTAGAGCCACAGACAATAGAGTCGCTCAATCTCTTAAGAATGAGGAACACAGAATTCATTGTTGCCTTGAATAAGGTGATTCCTGTTTCTGATTTTCTTAATTAACTTTATTTTGAATAGGTCCAAAGTCAATGCTCTTGGATTGGTTATTGCTCTGACCATTTTGGTGTTTGATATCTGTTATTGTGAACTTCATAGGTGGACAGACTGTATGGGTGGAAAGTATGTAAAAATCAACCAATTGTCAAAGCAATGAAGCAACAAACGAAAGATGTCCAAAACGAGTTCAATATGAGACTTGCGCAGGTCCTACTATCTCAGCCTTTCTTTCTCTCCTCCCTTCAACACCCTCCTTCAAGTATCCTCTCTTAGTCATTTGATAAACTTTCTGTTTGTCCAGATCGTTACTGAGTTTCAGGAACAAGGACTGAACACTGCATTGTACTATAAGAACAAGGAGATGGGGGAAACTTATAGTATTGTGCCAACAAGTGCTATTAGGTCTGTCACTTGTCCTTAAGCTGTAGCACTTTTTTACCAAATTCTGTGTATTGTTACTTAGTAGTGATTTTGATTATTCATGGCTTTTTTTTAACAGTGGAGAGGGTATTCCTGATTTACTGTTGCTGTTAGTCCAATGGACGCAAAAAACTATGGTTGAGAAACTCACATTCAGCAATGAAATGCAGGTACTTGTTTCTCGACATTAGTATAAATACTGCACACTTAACTCCAACCCTGATGTTTGAATGTTGTTTTCATTTGCTTTCCAGTGTACTGTCCTGGAGGTGAAGGTTATTGAGGGCCATGGGACTACGATTGATGTTGTGCTAGTTAATGGCGTGCTTCATGAAGGAGATCAAATTGTTGTTTGTGGTTTACAGGCATGTAAAAATATGCATGTTTGTAGTTGAATTCTTCATTGGACAATTTATAAGGGTCTTCTCTAACTGACTCTTGGAAATCCAGGGACCAATTGTCACCACTATTAGAGCTCTCTTAACACCTCATCCAATGAAGGAACTCCGTGTTAAGGTATGTATAAGTACTTCCTTGGATCTTGTATATCTGCTATAGACTCTGTGGATCAAGAAAATTGTATGCAGCTTGCTTTGAATTGGCTCAAAAACAAACATATATGTTGTTACTTTCAGGTTTAGTTACTCAAGGAATAGGTTGTATTGAAAGCTTGAGTAAGATGTGTTGAATACTTGAGTAAATCTTATGATTGTTTATCATCTCTCAAGATCTTTTTGATACGTGCATTTTGATGTTGTTGATCCCAACTCGTACTAATATTTGATTGATTAGTTTTTTGGCTTAATTAACCTGATTTGTCTTTAACGCCCTTCCATGGCATGTGCAATTGTCTGACTGTTTGGATCAATAGAATTTTTATGCAGCTTGCTTTTGATTGTTTTGTGTAGATGATATAGTCAGGCATGCTTGATTAATTTAATTATTTCACCATAAAAAAACTTCGATGTTGCCATTTTATTCCTTGGTTTTTGCTTTGTAATTGATGAATTAGAAGTTATACTGTTCTGTCCATGCTCTAAGTTCTTGGTTTTTGGTTTAGGGTACATATTTACACCACAAGGAAATCAAGGCTGCACAGGGTATCAAAATCTCTGCTCAGGTGAGGAAATACACCATTGCAATACAAACACCAGAAGCCAGTTTAAATCGAGTTTCTGTTTGTCGCTTTACTACATGAATCAGATCACTTATGCCTACTCTTTTGATTTAATTGATTCATTACAGGGATTAGAGCATGCTATTGCCGGAACTGGTCTATACGTTGTAGGTGCCGATGATGATTTGGAGGATGTCAAGGAGTCAGCAATGGAAGACATGAAGTCTGTCATGAGCCGTATCGATCGAAGCGGCGAGGGGGTTTATGTACAGGCTTCAACCCTTGGATCATTAGAAGCTCTGCTGGAGTTCTTGAAGTCCCCAGCTGTGAAAATTCCTGTTAGTGGTATAGGAATAGGCCCTGTGCACAAAAAGGATGTCATGAAGGCCAGTGTAATGCTTGAAAAGAAAAAGGAGTACGCCACCATTTTGGCATTTGATGTCAAAGTCACACCTGAAGCCCGTGAACTTGCAGACGAGTCGGGTGTGAAGATTTTCATCGCAGATATCATTTACCACTTGTTTGATCAGTTCAAAGCTTATATTGACGATCTGAAAGAGGAAAAGAAGAAGGACGCAGCTGATGAGGCAGTTTTTCCGTGTGTTCTCAAGATTATGCCCAACTGCGTTTTCAACAAGAAAGATCCTATTGTTTTGGGTGTTAACGTTGTTGAAGGAATTGCTAAGGTAAACATGAATCTGTACTCTGAGAGTATTTGTATTGACGTCTATGTTATGTGGATGTGTATATGTACTAACGTATTGTCTCTTATTTTTAACAGGTGGGAACTCCTATATGTATTCCTTCACAAGACTTCATCGACATCGGTCGGATTTCTTCCATTGAGAACAACCATAAGCCAGTTGATACAGCCAAGAAAGGCCAGGTGGTGGCCATAAAGGTATGACATTCTTATGCAGTTAATCACACAATCACAGTAGATGTCATCTTCATCTGTTAACTTCAATCTGATGATGGATGGATGGCACAGATAATTGGTTCGAACTCAGAAGAGCAGCAGAAAATGTACGGCAGACACTTTGATATTGAGGATGAACTTGTCAGCCACATTTCCAGGAAATCGATTGATTTGTTGAAAGAAAATTACCGGGTATGTATTTAGAATCGAGATTTTGTTTGATATTCCCATCTGTGCACACATTGAATGACCGAGTGTGAAATGTAAATGAACACAGGATGACTTGTCTAATGAAGAGTGGAGGTTGGTTGTGAAGCTCAAGAACATTTTCAAGATACAGTGAGGGAGAGAGCATGCACGGAGAATCGAACATTTTGCTTTGCAGGCGGCAGTTGGATGCCGACTGCAATTTTACGAGCAAGGATTCTGGAGGCACGCAACCCCAGATCCAGAAGCTTTATGGAACAGAGGGAGCTGAGAGAGATAGAGATAGTGAGAGTCGATTAGTGTTTTGATGAAGAGCCGCAAGGAACGGGGAAAGGCAGAGAATATTGAATATTGCTTTGTTTTGATATTCTGAATCT
>CM068301.1:4675074-4753819 GCA_034768395.1 Linum lewisii
GTTGATGGTCATTGTTTTTAAACTATTTAAATGATACTAAAAATCATTTTAGCTAATTATAAACCCTACCTCTAGATAGTTTACATATTTCTAACTATTATTTGTTTTATTTTGGAAAGTATTCTAAGTAGAATCATGAATATTAAAATTAATATCATATCTAGTTTACATCTTCTATACTAGAAAATTTTACATTCTACTCTTGCCCCAATATTCATAAAAAAAAACTCATGCCCCAATAAAGTTTGGTCAATACAAATTAAAACAAATAACTAATTATCATTGGTTAAGCTTGTCATTAAAAAAAAATCACATTTGAATTCCTTAAGCAAGTTAAATTTCCACCAATTCCACCCCAAATACTAAATTATCAATGTTGTTAGAATTGAACGAACCTTTCATCAAAATAATTTATACCACTAAAATTTCTCTCAAATAACTTTCTAGTACGATAATCATCACACAACTCAACTCTTCTTGTTAGACAAAAGCATGAAAAGACGAAGATGAAACCATTTGCTATACTCCAACGATTAAAACCTTCAAATCCTTTTGAAATTTTTAGGTTGAGTTTTACAGTTTATTTACTCAACTCAAAAGTAAACCGGTAATTCGTCGTGTGAAGTCTGAATATAAATCACGAGTTACACAATTATAAATTTCAAGAAAGTATGCCATTTTATTTTAATTTAATTTCTATAAAGTATAACAATAACCAATATTTAGCAACAATATAAACAATTCATAGGGTCAAACACATTGGCGGTCACTTAAGTTTGGGGCTGTAACAGCGTGGTCACCTAACTTCATTTTGCGATAGAGCATTCATCTATGTTTAAACAACTTAACCGAGCAATTATTTCAGTCACTTATAATGAAAATTTTGGCCAAATTGCCAACTAAACATGCAACATCATCAAACATAATATCTTTTAATCTCTTTGATCAATTCGGTTGAACCCTCAAAATAAACTAATCCAACTCAAAAACCAAATCAATACCTAAAAAATGTCTAACTCAATTGATGAGTGTCTGTTACAAAAAGAAATTAGATAACCACGTTACAACCCAAAACTTCCCATTTAATAATGCCATTCAAGATGCCAATTTCACCTTTACGCCTCACTTTTGTCTTCCTTCTCTTTTCCCACTTGAACAATAAGCTGTAAACTTTCCCCCTTTGCTCTCAATCTTCAACAATGGCGAACAAGATCTGGGTAGAAGCAACCCTAATCTCAGCACGCGGCCTAAAACGCTCATCTTCCTCCCTCTGGAAGCGCCACTGGTTCGCAGTCGGCTGGATCGACCCCAACGCCAAGTACTGCACCACCGTATCAAAGGACGGAAGTCCAACTCCGACTTGGAGGACCAAATTCGCCACTCTGGTCGACGATTCCAACTTCCAGGACTCGGCACTCACTGTGGAAGTTTACAGCAGAGAACCCATCTTCCTCAGGGAAACCCTCGAAGGAACTGCCACCATTTTATTGAAGGAGTTTGTGTTGAAGTACTACAGCAGCAAGAAGGCTTCCGATGAAGTTGGAAGCTACCAGCTCAGGAAACGGAACTCGAACCGGACTCAGGGGTTGGTTGATGTTTCGGTTCGGGTCACGGAGGAGAGTGGGGAATCCGGTTCATACACTGGTTCAGGTACTCGTGAATTCGAGTTATTGGGATGCAACGTTCTTGACTACTAGGAATGTTGTATGATGATTAAGAGATTGACTCGAATTGTATATAATTTAAATGCAAAGTCTGAAACTTTCAGTGAATAAAATGGATTCAAAACTATTTCAGGTACTGAAAAGCAATACAGATTCAACCAATTGTGGAATAGATGTCTGTTACAGATGTTTTGCCTTTGTTTCTCAAGATGAGATCATGTAAATCTGATGCAGAGCTGTGTCTATGCTTTGTATTACAGGAGGAGATGAAGGAATTGTGCTCAAGGATCATAACAATAATCCTGGAAATCACATGCTGCCACCATTAGCCCCATATCAGCAGCATCAGAATCCATCACCAAGCTTTGGTGGGTTCACTCCTCAGATGCCATACCCTGCATATCATCATCCTGTGGCACGACCAGCAAGTGAACCTGCGGCTGCTCCACGATATCATGGTTCATACCCGACGATGCCACCTCATCCGCCTCCTCCAGGTAACGTGGGTTACATGCCGGCTTTCCTACCCAATTCGGAGTACTTGAACATGCCAGCATCTGCAACATCTTCAGCAGCACCTGGAAGGTCAACGAGACCAACGGCTGGTAATTTTGCTGTGGGAGCTGGAATTGGAGGAGCTCTAGCTGCTGGGGCTATGATTTATGGAGAGGATGTCATGTCTGCGTTTAGCATCCCGTCACAGACCTTACAAGGTCCTAGTTTTGACCCGGTATCATTAGACCCTCCCTTTGGATTTTGATCACAATGTATCGTCTCTAATGCAATGCAAGCCGTAATTCATATCATGTTTCTCTAAATGTTGTATGAACCATGCTGCACGTACTGGTCGTGAGAGTGCCACTTATACGTAGCCTCAAACACTAGTTCTTCAACCACATGGTCATTGGTAAGAGCAATTGTCCCAGAATCCAGTAACATCTTATGGTTCATATGTGTAAGCTATAGAAGTACAAGCACATTTTCTTGCAACTCGATTCTCCTTTGAGATAGGCTGACCCATGCCAATCTTAGAACAATATAAGGATGTTTCTTACTATTCTTAAGCTGATGCCATATAATCAAGGATTCCATGCTACTAAGGAACAAAATATGATATACTGGAAAAAGGCCAGTTGGTTCTCTAAAACAACAGCAGATTCATCAGTAGCACATACATATACCACCATAAGTCAAAACCAAAATTGTCATAAACAGCCTAAAAGCATTTCATCAACGTTGTTCAACTTTCATTCTTGTCTAACGACATAACTAAGCATAGCATATGAAAAAGAGCATTCAAGAAAGAACACTTCTTAAACAACAGGAACAGCAAGAGGAGCTGGAATATCGATATCAGCAGCAGCAGGGGCGGCCACAGACATCCCAGTAATTGCCCTCATGTACTCTTCCTCCTCCTTTGGTGGATGAATTGTGACAAGATCAGGAAGAGGAGTTGTTGGTCCAAGCTTTCCTTTGGGATCCCAATCAAGCATGATCTTCACCTTGATTCCAAGAACACCCTGTTACAACAGTGCAAGTTGTTAGTAATGTAACAAAAATCCGGGACAAGATCAATTTTAGAAAGCTCGAGATAAGGGAACACACCTGTCTCAAGAGAACGTGTCTCACAGCAGAGTCAATGTATTCATTGACTGGGTGTCCAGATGAGATCATGTAGCCATCCTTAAACTTCATGCTTTTAGCACGTTGTGCTCTGAGCTTTCCGCTGACAATAACCTGACCACATATCCAGCATTCAGCAAAAATAGGACAAACACCAATGCGTAATCACTAACTAATCGCAGTGAAAGATTGTGAAAACAAACCTCACAACCCTTGCTCCACTTTCCATGACGAACCTCAACACACCATAGCAGGCCCTGGTGCAATGCAAAAATGAAGAAACATATTATTAGTTATTATAGAGAGGAATCTTATTTCTTTAGTCTATCTTCAGCCACAAATTAGTCAGAGAAGGATAATGACAATTGATGCATCCAAAACATAAACTTAGTAGCACACATCGATAATGAGCAGACACAGTGAGCTCTATTCAGAAAACACTGCCTACATAGAGTACATGAAGTAGCAAGTATAATATTCAACTTTCTCCTCTACAACTAGCTACATGAAAAAGGAAGAATTTCATGTGGCAAATGTTATGGAGGGTAATTCCTTTGGTCATCTTCCGACACAAATCTGACAGTGGAAGGCAAATCTGCTTTATAGATGACAAGAGCTGCATTTAAACACAGATGATGTGGCAACACAAGTAGCATTGACACACAACGCTGGAGTTACAGCTAGTAATTAAGAAATAAATCAACCTACCATGCAATTTCTCCTATACAACTAGCTAGATGAAAATGGAAGAATTTCATATAGACACTGTTATAGAGAATAATTCCTTTAGTCAACTTCCGACACAAATTTGTCATGGGGAAGCAAATCTGCTTTATAGATGACAAGTGTTGCATTTATTTAAACCAGCACAAGTAGCGTAGACATCACAAAGCTGGAGTTATGCTAGTAATTAAGAAATAGAACAGACTCCCATGCAATTTCTCCTCTGCAACAAGCTACATGAAAATAGAAGAATTTCATATGTACAATGTTATAGAGAATGGTTACTTTAGTCAATTTCCGACACAAATCTGTCATAGGGAGGCAAATCTGCTTTATAGATGACAAATGCTAATCAAGGTTAACAAGTAACATACAAAGGGATGCAATTTCTCCTCTACAACAAGCTAGATGAAAATAGAAGAATTTCATATGGACAATGTTATAGAGGATGATTCCTTTAGTCAAATTCCGACACAAACCTGTCATAGGGAGGCAAATCTGCTTTATAGATGACAAATGCTGATCCAGGTTACCAAGTAACATACAAAGCACACATCAATTAAGAAGCTTAAGAGAAGCTACCAACTCAAACCCTAACTCGTAGTCCATTTACACATACTGCAAGTCCATAAGATATGGATGCGTCCTAAGACTGAAGCAGGAAACAGAAAGAAAGCAACTTTGATCATAAAATGACAACATATGAATAAGTATTATTATACCTTCTAACAGCAAGTCCACCAAGAAGCTTGTAACGCAGAGACTCAGCCTGGGCAATAGCACAAAGACCCCTGCTGTTCACCTTTTCAGCGTACAGCTCAACGCTGTTCTCTGGGAACTTAAACCGCTTCTGCACAACGGAGGTAAGCTCTCTAATCCTCCTCCCCTTCTCACCTTCATCAACACAAAAAAAAAACAGATCTAAGACCTCATACATCACTGAACGAAAGATACTGAACAAATTTGAAATAGCAAAACGAATCCAATACCCAAAACGTTCTGGGTGCGAGTAGCTCTGATGATAATCTCAGTGCGCATCGGGGTGACCCTAACCTCAACGCCGGAGTAACCATCCTCGGCGAGCTCCCTGGTAAGAACTTCGTTAAGCTCAGCAAAGAAGACTCCGTCAGCGACAAACTGTACAAGTAGCAAAAATCAGAATAAGCGGTTCCAAAATGAATACCAATGAAGGAACGGAAGAGAAATCGCAGTACAAGACCTTTCGCTTCTTGCTCATCTGAGTCGCCATCTTGTGATTTGTTAGCGGAAGAGGGAGGCGAGAGCTGCAACAAGGGCTTATATTGGATTAGGGTTTGATACATGGGGTAAATATTCATTTTGGTCATTCGCTTATTCCCACTGTACTCTTCTGGTCAGTTACCTGTTAAGCTGCAGCGGTAATGACTAACGAGAGGAAGAGAACTTACCAAAGAGAAATTAATCTGATTTAATTGATTTAGTAATGCTTAAACAAATTAAATCATCACTAAAAAAACAAATTAAAGTAAAAGTAAATATTTTAATATAATTTTATGTATGTGTAAGCTTATTAGGATGTTAACTCAATAAATAATGGAAAAATTAGATATAAAATTGATGGAATAATTAGTAGTTTGTAATAAAAATAGGAAAGTGATATTCGATTACAACTAACTATCGGACAAGTATCAATTCGATCATGAACACAAGTACAAGCAAGAATAAGACAGTAGCGCAAGTACTCTTTCCTTAAAACCTTCAAGTTCGTGAAATGAGTAGTTATAGTTGTACCGTGATCATGGGATGTGATTCATGTTATATAATACCAATGACGATAACAACATCATTTCGACTAAATCTTTGTCTCAAGTCCTTTGAAGCAACAAAAACATTCCCGTAGGAGATTAGACATCAGAGTGTCATTTGTGATATAGATCATAATACAAATGAGAATGATAATTACAATGATTATATGAAGTGAAATGTCAAATTTGTTGCTTCTGGAGCCGAAAAAGAGTCATTAATAAACTGTAGTTAAAGTTTTTCTTAGCGTGACATTATGTATGTAATTATTCTCATTATATGATGTTTTTTTTTTTTTTTTGACTTTGAGATGGATGATTGTGACACACATCCAAACTTAACGGAATGTTAGATAGAAGATGATAAGAGTGACCATAATATCACAACTCCAATAGATAAAGTATTTTTTTGAAAAATCAAATAAGTTTATAACCATGCTGTGGAATCAAAATGATAATTACCTTCCAATAACAAATCAAAATTTGAGTCAAACTCGAAATGACCCAGGCTCCGAACCGAACCCACCGAACCGGACAGACCCAGCGTAGAGAACAACGGCGAAGAAGACGTCACAGATCAACAAAACAAATAGCAACCACGGCGAACAAAGGAGAAGAGAGCTGCTGCTGACCGATCAGACTCTTACCGGCGTTGGACACACTCGTCGGACCTCCGGTTGGGGATCTCACGCACTTGATCGGAGACATTCTGTTCCAATTTTGAATGCTTCTGAGTTATCTCTGATTCTTCAATCCAAACAACCAAATGTCAAAACCCTCGCACCATAGAATCATTCAAGGTCTTCTCCGCCTCCATTTCTCTCGTTCCTCCGTCTCCGAGCTATCCTCCTCCTCTAGGTTGTCTTCCACATCTTCCTATCTATCTCGATTTCAATCCACTCCTTCCCCTTTCTCCACCTCCACTTCCTGTCCCTCTTCTCTCAAGTTCTCTCCTTTTGCTTCAAACCCCACTCTGTCGAAACTCCCAAATTCTTCGACTCCATTCATTGCAAGGAGTTACTGCTATGGCATCCGGCACTTCTCATTCAAGCCATCTCCCAGTGTTGGGAAAAAGGTCAGCGGTGGCGAACTCGCCAAACGGGCGTTTGAGAAGCCGGTTGAGGCGGTTTCCTCTGTGTTCTCCAAGTACAGGAGAGCCTTAGGTTTGCATTTGGATGCATTTTGGAGAAGGAATAATCTTTTCCTGTTTGGGGTTGGAGCTGTGGTGTTGTGTGCTTTGCTATGGAGGGTTATGTTCGGGATTGCCAACACTTTTGTTCATCTCTCTGAAGGCATGGCCAAGTATGGCTTCCTCGCCCTTTCCACTGCCATGGTTGCATTTGCTGTGAGTTGGCCTCTCTTGCTTCCTTTTCGTCAGTTCTGTTACTGGATTGTAGAAGTGGAGCTAGTTTTGAATTTTGATTAGCTTTATTCATTGGTGATCTGTGTTTATGTGCCTGAGTTGTTCAGTTTACAGTTTGTATGCTCTTTGTATTTTCACGAGCAAGGGAGATTTTGTGTATGTATGTTGGTGAAATGAAACTTATAGCTAGTGTTTGTCAACTTGAATTGCTTCTAGTGACTGAGTACATAATGAATGAAACTTATAACATGTTTCAGTGAGTATGTGGACACTTGGAAGAGGCTTGTCTTGTATGCAATATAGATGAGCTTAGGTTGCTGCCTTCTGTGCTCTTCTAGTATATACGGTTATACTTACATCAGTACAAAGGGGAGAAGTATGAGCTATTGTTTTTTCGTTTCAGATGATGATGGACGTGTTTATTAGGTAACTTAGCACTCGAGATTCATCTTCCGTGTTTTGTTGCTTTCTACTGATATGAAATCCATCTTCTTATTCATCCATAGAACTCACACTTTACTTGTTAGACATGCCAAATCGGTAGTAAATTAGGGAAGTCGTAAGGAAATTCAGGAACTTCACAGAAAGTTAGTGATGGATCTTGCTGATACTATTGGACACAATGTAAAAGGAAGAAGAAACTTCGCTCATGGCTTAGACTTTTTGGTCCAGTTACATGATTTTTACTACATGTTCTAATGCATTATAATCTTTGTCTTCATGACAAGAGAAATTGATTGATTCAAAATGATCTGAAGTCATAGTAACAGTAGTTCCAGTAGTTTGTGCGAAGTATCTCATTTTTATGACATACGATGCACAACGTAGTGATTCCTACTATGGAACCCCCCCCCCCCCCCGGGAGAAACTATGGATGTGGCCTGCAGGTATAAGAGTTTGTGGTACTGATTACGTTTCAGGGTTCTGTTTTGCCAGTCAATGATATCTCTGTGACATCAATGTTTATGGATGGCACATCTTTGATCTTTCCTTCAATTGACCATCTTGCATAATCTGAAGAATGAATTTGCTCCTTTTTTTTGGATGATGAAGTAACTAATTCTAGTCCTGTTGCCCGTGGATTTGGTTGTCTCTGAGATTCTTGTTTAATGCTCAAGGTTGATTTGCAAATGCAGGGTCTATATGTTCGCTCAAGACTAACGATTAACCCTGACAAGGTTTATAGAATGGCTATGAGGCGACTAAACACAGATGCTGGGATTCTGGAAGTCATGGGTGCTCCACTCGCTGGAACTGACTTACGAGCTTATGTGATGTCAGGGGGAGCGGTTAAAATGAAGAACTTCAAGCCTACTCGTAGTAACAAACGTTGTTTCCTCATCTTCCCAGTGCAAGGTTCGGAGAGAAAAGGCTTAGTCAGTGTTGAAGTTAAGAAGAAAAAGGGCCAGGTTTGCTTCTTAGTTCTTACTACTTCCTCTTTTGCATCTCTAATGCGTGAGTGAAATCATTTTACACATACAGTCTTCTAGTTTTTCCATTGTTTTAATCCCCACCCCGCCATCTTTTCTTTCGTACCTCTAAAACAAAAGTGAGATCATTTTCGGGTAGGATCTTCGAAGTTCTCTATATTTATAATGATCTTACTAGTTACTTCTAAAGCTACTGTGTGAATAGGTTTGGTGCATTTTCTGAATGAACACCTGTGTGTATGATAGAGAAGCAAACCAAGGGAGAAACATTTTCAAGTACAGATCCATATTAAGGACAGATCTGTATCAAGTATTGAGAGCAGGGATGAAGAAGTTTGGTATTAGATCTCAAACTGGGTTCTTTGTATGTAATCAGAAGATGACCAAGTTGGGTGAAGATACTATCTTTAAGAAAGCAATGTGCCTCTGCAATGTATTAGTGAATCTCTTGCATAGATACTCGTCTTGTCTCATGTTGTTAACTTGCCGACTCGTTAAACTAAGATATAATATCTTAGGTATATAGTATAACCCTGTGTAATCCGTTTCCTGGTGCTATTTCCCTGTGCAGTATGATATGAGGTTACTGGCAGTCGATGTTCCAATGGCGTCGGGACCTGACCAGCGGCTATTCTTGATCGGGGACGAAGATGAGTACAAAATTGGTGGAGGAATCATCGGCGAGCTGCGAGATCCCGTGGTGAGAGCCATGACTGCTAGCAAGGAATTTGACCATCTGGACCAAATAGAGGAAGAGGAAGATGCTGAGAAGGAGCTTCAGGAAGCAGAAAGGAAGCGACAGGAGGAGCTCGAGAAGCTTGAGAAGGACGGATCATAGTACCTGCACTGCTTCTCGATCTGTTTTCGCACACACTTGAACGGTTTCTCGGTGGTTTTTTGTCTTGATCAAATGTTTTGACAACAATGAGTTTTTCCTTAAGCAACCAGTTGGTCTCATGTTGCTAACAGAAGCAAGATGTTAATAAAGAGCATTTGAAATAGTTTGTTGATACAACAGAAGGCTATGCTTCATATTCTACTGATAAGGGATCTTCATGCTTTTCCTTTTCCTCCATTGTTGTTATGCTGTCATCTAGCATTAGCATTCTCCCTTACAAAAATAGATTCTGAATCTGTAATTCTTGTGAGTCAGAGTTTCTCATATTTATCGCGAAGGAAATCGAGCAGCAAATTATCTAGCCAACCTCAGTTATGGTCTTAGCCCAAGGCTCCATTTTATTCCTTGTTTTTTTTTTTTTTTTTTGGTTTTGGTTTTTTATAGTAGTTTTTAATCAATGTATCCGGACCATTATTAGCCAAAAATTTATTTGTAAACATCATTTTTACATTTAAGTTAAAAACATGAATTTATATACGTCATTTATTCACAAACTATAAAACAAACTCGTTATTTGGAAATGGCCTGAAAGGTTTCAGAGTCAAGACAATCTGCCCTTTCCATTCTCATAATATTTTCTCTCTTCACAATCTAATGAGAGGGAAAAATGTCTTCAAATTCGATGATGTAATATTTTTTACAGTTGTGAAAATCCTGGGATCAATACAACAGCGATTGCATCCCATTTTTCCAGGATTTTCCCAAAGGTTCGTTAATTTTTTTTTTATCAATTTCTTCTTTTATCAAAATTCGTCTGCATCTCCATTTTCCCTAATTACGATTACGGTGAAAACATTACAATTTTTTTAAAAGATGAATGAATACTATTAAGGCCAGAAATTCATGAATTGATTCTGATATTAATTATATATTATCTAAGAATTATTGTTAAAGTTAATTATATTGATTCTGAATTGTATCATCGTACGATCTTTGTTTCTCTTTATTGATTACATCTCTTATACCATAGCTAAATGATGTATTGTTACATGTTTGAAGCTAATCCATATGTGTTACAAAAATTAGGGGAACCTTACATATATGACCAAGATTCATTTGCTCAAAGCAATGAAAAGAGTATGTTGCTGGTCAAAGGTGAGAAACTACTCCTCCTTTGAGAATGCATAGGATGATTTTTACATACTAGTAATTGATTGAGTATCGGGTTTCGTGCAGATATTCAACCGTTGTAGTCGTTGCAATCTTAGGTGGTGTTGTAACTGTGCAGAAGGCAAAGAAGATCGAGATCAGATCGACGCTAATGACAAGAATCTCCACATAGAGCTTGCCACGGGAAGGGTTCAACTCATCAACACTATTCAGAAATGGGAAGACAAGCTTGTAGAAGCGAAAACACCAGGAAAGATTTTCATCATCAACTTCAGCTCGACGTGGAGTACTCCCTGCAGAGTAATGGCTCGACCGTATTGTAAGCTTGCAGATAAGTATCCTTCCATCGCGTTTCTCACCGTGGACGTGGATGCGCTCGCGGAGATGAGCTCGACGTGGGAGGTTAAGGCGACTCCGACGTTTTTCTTCTTGAAAGAAGGGAAGCAGTTCGACAAACTCGTTGGTGCTAACAAGGTAGAGCTCAAGATGAAGATTGCTAACCTCGATAGCCTACCCTTGTAGTAGTGTTCCCCCTTGTACTTGTCTTGTGATTAGTTTTTCCCTAACTTTGGTTCTTTTTAGAAGAAAATGAAAGGATTGATCTTCGTTAGCCTAACTGATGTCGATGTTCATATCTCTTTTTTCGATGAACGGCGGTCTTTCATTTCATCAAAAAGTCGAGAAACAGTTTGTACCTGAAATCAAAAGACTACATAAAAAACACATTTACACCCTCCAAAAAGCTCGGAACTTGTAGACATTCGAGAATACGACGAGTCGGTGCCACCAAGTTCCGTGCACCACCATGCATTCGATCATATCACACATAGCTCACCAAATCAGTCTTCCAGCAGCTGAGGACTTCGAGTTATCTCCAAAGCTGGACACTGCCCAATCTACAAAATCTTCTCGAGTCAAGTCCAGTGACGAAACCTGCTTCGAATCGAATGTCAGCACGAAACATACTAGCATCATCACAATCATAAGACGTTCATCTTTCGTTAGTTCTCGTTTCATCGTATCATCTTAAGATCCTAGCAAACCTGTTTGTTTGAAGAAATACGCTTCCTTGATTCCTAGCAACCATGTCGTGATTACAATCAAATAAGCTTCGTGGATTAGTAGATTCTGAACTGAAATCCATCATATTACTGACAAAAGTAAGCTCATCAAGTTCTCCGTTATTAACGGCAAGAACCATAGAAGTCTGCCTAAGAGAAATGAATCGATAAGAACAAAAGGATGGTTTAAACTTTAAACTAAAGACAGGCAGCTAATTGCTAAGACGACAAACTGTCAGATTGTGAGAAAGAAACATAAGTCGGTAGCTGTTGTGTAAGAATATTTGTTTCTGACATTATTAATATACTCGCACACTTAGGTTTATGACCCAATTATTCATCAGTCTCAAAAGCAACGTTCAATAATTCCAAATTGGCGGCCAGTTCTATAAGATAAAAGAGAGAAAAACAAGGTACGTTATTAAACTGCTTGTAAAATAGAGGGAGAATGTCAAACAAACAGCTGAAATTCTATCACTTCGGAATGTAGTCTGTCAAACTTACTACTCTACCTGAGATACTTAGGGTTCCAACTTGAGATGGTTTGCTTCTATGTTTCGGATAGTATCATTGTCATAATATCGACCTAGACCGTCAGAACTCGCGAACAATTCATGAATTCAAGCAAACAATTAAACATATTTCGAGCTCTTGATAGTTCCGTAAATCACACTAGAGGATGGAACTTGGTGGGTATTTGGTAATTGAGAATTTCGAGAACTGACGTTCATCTTGCGTATCTAAACAAAGGAATTAGATTGATTACTGGTCTTCTAAGAAATGGAGTCCAATTCTCAGTCTCAATTCCCTCATCCAATGGACCAGCAGCAGATTATGAATTTTTAAACAATTTCACTAACTTATCTACCATTCTCCTGAAATGTACATTCAAATCCTGAAAGGGGCATCAAATAAGACGCATTTCCTAGGGAGCAACATCAACCAATTTTTCCTAGAAAGTGACAAAGACCCACATCTCCTAATCTGTATTCCTCTGCAGATGGCAAAGAAAAGGCGGCGACCACTAAGGGGATTTCTTGTGCACGCACAAGTATATGCGCACAAACATCTGTGTATCCATTTCCTTCTAAAGCTCATCAAACTTACTGCCTTATATGCATAAATAATGGCCTAAGCATTACCATTTACGGCATCAAACTGATCATTTAGAAGTTATAACTTAAACTAGCTTTAGCTACGTACCTCTCTCTGCACCATGTCTGACGGGACAATGGCCGTCTTCTCGGCCCTCGACAATGCAAAGACACAGCTCTACCATTTCAAGGCAATTGTGATTGCAGGAATGGGGTTCTTCACCGATGCCTATGATCTCTTCTGCATCACTGCTGTCACGAAGCTCATTGGCCGTCTCTACTACTTCGACCCGGCATCGGGAAAGCCTGGAAAGGTCCCAATAGACATCAACAACGCCATAACTGGGGTTGCTCTCTGCGGAACTCTAGCTGGTCAGCTGTTTTTCGGATGGCTTGGGGACAAACTAGGCAGGAAGAAAGTGTATGGGATCACACTTGTAACCATGGTGGGCTGTGCAATATGCTCTGGCCTTTCTTTCGGTTCCACATCCAAGAGTGTGATTGGAACCCTCTGCTTCTTCCGATTCTGGCTAGGATTCGGGATCGGAGGAGACTACCCGTTATCAGCTGTGATCATGTCTGAATACTCCAACCAGAAAACCAGAGGAGCATTCATTGCAGCAGTGTTTGCTATGCAAGGAACTGGCATCCTCTTTGCAGCATTCGTCACCCTCGTCGTGACGAAAATCTTCAAGGACAGCAACCCAGCTCCAATATTCAGCAAAGACGCAGTTCTATCCACTCAGCCTGCAGCAGACTTCGTATGGCGGTTGGTGCTAATGCTAGGAGCAGTCCCTGCAGCATTGACATTCTACTGGAGAATGAAGATGCCAGAAACGGCAAGGTACACTGCCTTAGTTCAAGGAAACCACAAGAAAGCTGCTAAAGACATGGCCAGAGTCCTTCAACAAGACTTCTCACTTTCCGAAGAATCAGAAGCAAACAACAAATCTCCAGCAGCTAGTAACTCCCAATTCGGACTGTTATCAAAAGAGTTTCTCAAACGACACGGCCTTCACCTCCTAGGCACAACTACCACATGGTTCTTACTAGACATTGCTTTTTACAGCCTACAACTAGCTCAGAAAGACGTCTACACAGCCAGCGGATTGGTCAACAAAGCTTCAACGATGAATGCTTTAGAGGAAACTTACCAGCTCAGCAAGGCTATGACCATAATCGCACTCCTGGCGACCGTTCCTGGATACTGGTTCACCGTATACTTCATCGACAAAATCGGGCGTTTCATCATACAGTTGGTGGGCTTCCTACTGATGGCCATCTGTATGGCGATTCTAGGTGTCAAGTACCACGATGTCAGAGGCGAGAAAGAGTACTGCGTCGACTCCGAGAAGGAATTCTGCGGCGGAAACCGTCTGATGTTCACTGTGCTGTTCGCTCTGGCGCTGTTCTTCGCGAACTTCGGCCCTAACAGCACGACGTTCATCATTCCGGCGGAGATTTTCCCGGCGAGGTTCCGATCGACTTGTCACGGAATGTCGGCGGCAGCGGGGAAGGCTGGGGCGATACTGGGAGCGTTCGTGGTGCAGAGCTCGACGCAGTCCGGGGATTCTAACGGGATCAAGAGGGCGATGCTGGGGTTGTCGGTTGTGAACTTGTTTGGATTCTTTTTTACGTTCTTGCTGCCGGAGACGAAGGGGAAGTCACTTGAGGAACTTTCTGGTGAAGACAGGGAGCTCGGCGGCGGCGGTGATGAGAAAGTTGTTGCCGTTGATATGTCGTCGGCGACTGAGTCTACCGCGCGTAATGACTAATGAGCCGTGGGTGGGGAATGGTTTTTGGTGGATGATTTATCTCGCTTTTTTATTGCCTGTTTTTAAATTTGGTGTGCGCTTGTATTTTTGTGTAATATTTATTTTAATGAATAAAAAGGCGTGTAATAATGATTAAAATTAATAAACATACATCTCTCATTTAGGTCGGGATTCTAGCATGGTGGAGAATTTGGAAAAGTTGAAAAAAAATGGTCTTTGAGCACACTCAACTCTCCACGGAGACACTGTTTTGACAGTTTCGGGAACATGTTTCAAGTCTTCCCCCGATTCCCTCCACTTTCTAACCCTAATCCTCACGTGAATTGGACACCTCTCCACCCTTTGCATCTAAAGATCAATGTTGACGGCGCAGTACGACCTGGAGTCGGCGGTGCCACGGGATGGATTTTTAGGAACTCAGACGGCACGGTTCATTGGGCAATTGGAACTTCATATCCAAGTATACTCGATTGTTTTCTCCTCGAGTTGCTTGCATTCAGAGATGCGTGTTCTTGGTGTTTTTTTGGGTCGGTATTTTGCAGGTAGATATTGAAAGAGATGTTGAACTGGTCATTTCTCGTCTACATCCTCGGAGGCCATGTCTAGCTCGGGAGGAGCCATTATTGCAGAACTACTTCATTTGAGGATGTTGTCCCTTCATGGAGCATCCAAGCAGTTTGACGTTCAAGTAACAGAGTTGCGACAATTACGTGGCATGTATGGATCTAAATAACTTCACAAGGTTCTTGTCGGTACACTTGACTCCCTAAGTAAAGACTTGATTTCCTTCTATTTTTCTTGCTATTTCGCTACCTCCACGAAGAGCTGCTTATGAAAAAAACTCTTTCTATTTTATTTTATTTAGGTATTTATCGCAGAAAGTAATATTCTATTTTTATCGTCAAAGTGATTTTCTCAAATATGTGATTAGAGATAGTTGGGCCAATAAGTCTAGGTGTATCAATTGGGTTGAGGGTTATTAGGCCCACATGATTAGCTGAGCTCTTGTGGATCACTTGAGTCTGGGTTTGAGCTACGAGAATTGTGGTGGATAAAATTCACAGCGGAGTCAGGACGCAAGTAGATCCTGGACCCGATATATAAAATGCAAAAAGTTAAAAATATTTTTATACGAAAAATACATATATTTTAGCTATTTGGGTCCAGGGGGCCCTGGACCCAGGGTGACATCCCCTAGCTCCGCCACTAATAAAGTCTAAGTGTAGGAGTCATTAGAGAGTGTTTAATAGAAATCATGTGCCTTGGTAAATCTATTATCATGACACTCCTAGTGTCCTCCAGTCGAATCGAAATTTAGCTTGAATGTGAATTTGTTTGATTGGGCCAGTTTGGTAACACCAGAGAAGGGCCGAAGAAAAGGCGCCAAAATTCAAAATTTCAAAAGGAAAAATGGCGGACGGCGAACAGACTGGAGAGAGAGAATAAGACAAAAGTGTGGGGGTCGCCGGAGCCGGTGGGGGAAAGCCGGGAAATCAGGCGTTGGCAGTTTCTGATTCAAATTTTGATCCGCATCCCAACTGTACCGTTCGAAGTTTCTTTTTCCAAGTTTCCCTCTTCCACTCAACTTCCCACCTTCCGAAATTCAAACTTTCTCTTTTCTTGCCTTTGTCCCTTTCTGGCCTTTTACCAAACCCTAGCTCGCACAATTCCCATATCTGCTCTCTCCTTTAAATTTCGAGTTTCATCATTTCATCTCTTTCTCTGAACTGTTCAGCCGCCTTCTCTCTTCTTCTCTCCTTCCCCGGAATCGCAGTCTCTGGTAATCTCCGATATGCAAGGTCAGTGAACTGCTATTGTGTTATTTCTCCTTTTAAGGATTTGTTCTTCTTGTCAGGGTTTCTGCGTCCGAGCTAGTTAGCTTTTTTCATTTAAGGAATGAATTGTCCAGTAATTTTGAGGTCTTCTTCACTTGTGATTTGCTTTTGATATCATACTGTAGAAATACCTGGTAGATGTGAATTCTGTGCTTGAAAGAGTACTTGTGCTACTGATTTCAAGCTCTTGGTACATGATCTGCTAGACTGAACTGATAGTGGCATGTCACGGATACTGAAACGATACATGTTTATGGTGATTTTGCTTATTCTTTTGGAACTGATCCATTCATTAATGTTTCATTTACTGCCAATGTGACAAGCTTTGTACTGTTTCTGCTTCTTTATCAACTGAATTTCTCAGTCCCAATTGAGTTCCTTGTAATGCTATGCTGTCTGCTTAAGGCTTAATTTGACGAGACGAGAGTTTTTGGCAGGTATGGATCAGAGTTTGTCGAATGCCATGGCCTGGGAAGATCTTGCATCTCCTGTGAAATATCAACAGATGACGCCTAATTTGGTTCCTGATGTGGATCAAGTCTATCCAATTTATGACTCTGATTCTTCTTTGCTGACTCCTGATTCAAAGCTGGTTGGAAACAATGCTGATGATGATCATCAAGTTGAATCTGCTAGTTCTGTTGGTGCTAATAGTTCTGATATGTCCTTAAAGGAGAGATCTGAATCATCTCCATCACTATCGGATTCTGACTCGGAATCTTCCAACTCTACCAATGCTTACTACAGCCTTCCTATAAACACTGACAAGAAAGGAATGTTCTACCAGAAGATTGCTCAGCTAGGGGTTGAAGAGAAGAAGGCTACTTATGAAGAACTGCTTGAGAAAGTGGTGATGTATGAGGATGAAATGAAGGTTTCAAACCTGAGACTGCAGAAGTCGGAGGAAGAGGTTTCTTGGTTGAAGAATGAGCTTAGAAAGGGTGAAGAAACCTTGCAGTCTCGACTCGAATCTGCTTATAGTGAGATTAAGGACAAGGAAGCTGATCTCGAAATGGAGAGGAGAAGAGTTGTGGAGCTGGAAAACAAGATAGCTGAGGAGGAAGTGCAGGACCAGCTTAAGCTGGCTCAAGAAGAGATTGAAAAACTGAAGGCTGAGCTCAGTTCTGAGAGGAAGCGAGTTACAGCATTGGAACAAAGCAACTCAGGTTACAAAAGCCAACTCTCCGAAATACCTTCCATGACAGTGAAACAGAACTCACTGGAGGCAAGCATCAGAGAGCTGGAAACACTACATACATCATTGAAACACAAGCTGACACAATGTGAAGCTGAGAAGGCGGAAATGAAAGCGTCGTATGATGCTCAGGAGGTTCAGTTTCAAGGCGAGATAAGTCAGTTGAAGGCCGATCTCAACAACAGAGGTGAACAAGTGGAAGGCTTGAACAAGAGCTATGACACCCTCAAACACAAATACGACACACTTGTAGCCGAGAGAGACGAGTTGAATGCCAAGGTGGACGCAACCAAAGCTGAGATTCATAACCAAGAGATTCAGAAGAGCGAAATTGAACAGCATCTGAGGTGCCTGAATCTCGAAAACGGAGACTTGATCGCTGACTGTGGAAGTGCAAAGGAGCTGGTAGAGGAACTGAAGTTGAGAGTTGCGGAGCTTGAGAAGGAGGTGGATAGGCAGAATGGTGAGATCTTAGCCATGGCTGAGGAGAAGAGGGAGGCAATTAGGCAGCTGTGCTTGTCACTAGATCATTACAGGAGCGATTACAAAGAACTTCGAGACGCGATCGTTGGACAGAAAAGGGTTCGAGTTGTAGCTTAGTTTGTTGTCTTGTATTGGTAAAAACTGAAGAAGAAGCATCAGTTCGTTGAAATTTTATGTTTTGGTCTACAGTATCTGTGTCTGTGTTGTATATTAAGTCTGTTTAGCAGAGCGATCATGTTTTCTATCTGGGAAACATACAATAGATGAGGAACTTGGTCTATACTCTATCAAGTTGTGTGGGATAGAGAATTTATCAGTTCATCATATTGAGAGCAATCTTTAACAAATTGATGATGATAAACTAGAATACTGTTAGATACTGAACATTGACGATTCATAACTCGGTTCGAGCGTAATGGGAATCAAACTCGAATGAATCGTTTGATCTTAGTGAGATAATGAGAATGTAGAGTATTCTGGTTAGGGTGTCATTAATGAATCTCCACCAAGGTTCTAATGATCCCGTTTATACACGAACGGACTGACAAAGTCAACAAAACATCCATACATGCGAAATGACTCCTCCTTCGACACAAGAGACGAGACAACTAGCGAGTCCTTAAGCTCTTTCCAACTGGTAAGCTCGAAGAAAAGAATCCTAACAAGTAGCACAACGATTATTGACGAGTATAACCAGTCGCCCGTTAGTCAAAGTTGTGTCCTTGACTCCTACGTACTGAGCCTATTTCGTCCGTAAAAACTCTTGGAGTTGAGGCTAAGAACACTTGTTAGACTATGATCCATGAAATACAATAACAAAACTGCCTATGATGTCATATGCAATTGAGCTGGGTTTAATTTAGGGTTGTTGATGATGCATCCAGATAAGATAATTAAGATGGGAGCTTACAATTGCCAATTGATATTAATGAAACCTGCCACCATGACCTAATCTGGAAAACAATGAATGAATCGGTTTTAGTAGAACCAACCACTTGCAATAATTAAGTTTCATCAAGGAGTTATACATTCTGTTTTGCAAGTAAGGGGGGAGACATGGCAGAGAGAGAGAGATGCAGAGTGCGGCACCACTGTAGGCGCAGCGGCCCACCGGCAGATGATAATAATTAGAGATGATAACAATGTTTCGGGACGACAGATTCAAAATTCACTGCAACCACACACGTCTAACAATTTGATTTGTACCCACCACAATCAAATCATTGACAGGGACGACCTCGCCATTTTAGAATAATTTACAATTCAAAACAATTTTCGACCGGAGGTGGCAGGTTCGTTCGTTACAGGGGCTTTGAAACGGCCGCCGGCGGAGATTCAGAATAGTTCGGCGGCAGAAGAAATTGGTGGTGGCGGTGAGCCCTTATGATCTCATTGTTGACTCTTTTATTTAACCACATTTTCAATATAAGTTCATGTGATTATTTTTAAAATAATTAGTTAACTTGAAAATTAGCTTATTTTGTTAAATTTTTAATTTAGTTATTGTTAATTTCATCAATAATAGTTACATGAGTAATTACTACTTTAAAATATATTATTAAATATATATATATCCACCAAAGTTACCCAATAGCTAACCTCATATAATCCACCCAAAGGTTACCCAATAGCTAACCCATATACTATACAACCTACTTCGTATACTCAATTTCTCGTCAGTCGTCACTCTCAATTTGTGGGTAATCCTTCAACCTCTTATAGTACTTCATTATGACCTGGTTTTGATATGTCATCAACGACAAGTGGAATGATTTTTTAATAAAAAAGAGCTAAATGTCAAGTTGACCAAAGTAGGAAGAGGAGATGATCTATAGTGGTCTATTTGTTAACTTGGTAAAGTAGAGTAGGGGAAAGTACTATTATCCTTATATGGAAATAAAATATAGAGGATAAGTGAAGAACTCAAAAATATAGAAGTATCAAAGGGTGGTTTGGTTGATGAAATTGGGTCTGGAATTGGATTTCAATTCTCATCCCTATGAGAACTGTAGTGCAATTATTTGGACCAACTTCCAGTGCGCCGGGAATTGGGACCCAATTTCCGATCCCAATTCCATCAACCAAATAACCCCAATTTTTCCCCCTTTTTCAAAGCATAACAAGTCAATTATGCGTTATTTAATACTTTGTTATAGTATCCTTCAAATTCGGTAACGAAGATCACGTGTCGACCTTCAGTTGATGATGTTACACTAAGTTCGAATCAATCTCCAACGTTGCTAAACAATAAAGATTCTGTATCGAATATCATAACACGCCATAAAGATTATATCTCATTTGACTAGCCGAAGATCGACTATCCAACTCTTCTAATATTTACCGATACCAATTCAACAACTATTATCCATTATTATTTGTTAAAGAAATTAAAAGGTTTTATATATTCTTATATTATGTGCAAGAATGTGAAAACGCAGGATTTATTTGCTGCTAAGAATTTGGTGACTCTAGCTTGCCATCAAACAAATTTGGTTTCCTTGATGGTGTCAAGGAACAATCTCAACCATTGATTCATTTTGATCTAATGGTTTAAATTAAAAGGGTAAAAAGGTCATTTCACCATTTAATTTAATTTAATTTTTTTTTTAGTTTTTTTTTTAATTTAAGTTAAAACAGCCGACTACCGGAACTCCGGCGACGACTTCTCCGATGAATTTTCTAGACGATCGGAGCTCCGATTTCGAAATTTTTTTCGGCCACCGGACCACCGTCGTCGGGCCTATTTTTTCTGGAAAAAAAAATTCGGTGACGCTTCGTACTCGTTTTTAATATGTGTACACATTTTTTTACATGTGTACGTGCACATTTTTGTACATAAACTGTGTACTCATTTACAAAGATTTTTCGTACACGTGTTATACATGTGTACATGTTTTGTACACGTTTTATACGCGCACACGTTTATGTACTTACATTTTTGCACACGTGCACACACTCTTTGTAAACGTGCACACACATTTTATACACGTGTACACCTATTCGTACACGTGCACACTTATTTTTTACACTAGTATACACATATTTTGTATAAATCATGTGTACACGTTTTATACATGTGTACATGTTTTATACACGTACGCATTTATATACTTACATTTTTTATACACGTGGACTTATCTTGTACACATGTATAAATGTGTACACCTATTTGTACACGTGCACACTTATTTTTTACACTAGTGTACACATACTTCATACTCGTGTGTACATATTTTGAATAAATCATGTGCACACTACTTAATAATATAATGTGTGTACATGTGAACGCCTATTCGAAAACGTGCACACCTATTTTTATATACTAGTGTAAACATATTTCGTACTTGTGTACACATTTTTTTACAAACCATGTGCATCTATTCCATAAGATAATTTTATTATTATATAATATCAATAAGTGTTTGGTAGCATAGTGGTAGGAGTTTAGTATTTGGTAAAAGAGGTCATGATTTCGAATCACATCAACAATTCTTTTTTAAAATATATATAATTTTATTGAGGACGGCCGCGGATGATCGGCGGCGGCGGGTGGCGGATGATCGCGCGGGCGGATGACCGGCGGGCGGCGGCGGAGGAAGACCGGCGGCTGTGGAGGGCTGCCCTTCCTTGATGAATCAAGGAAGTCACTTTCCTTGATCCTAAACCGGACCCGAATTTGGTAAAAATTGAAGATGACAATTAGGAGTACAACGCACGTCTAATTAGAATAAATTGTGTAGGTTGGTATTTTTGTATGATTAATTTGTAAACCTAATTATTTTGAGTGGTTCGTTACATGTCTTCAAAGTCTTGTGCATGTCTCTTTCACTAATCAACTAATTTAATTAAGTTAAAACCATATTATTATGAATTATGATTAGAACATAATCATATGATTTTTTTAAAACAAAAAGGAAGTCTATTAATTTGTTTATAACAAGAAGGTTGTGAAAGTCTTAGCAAGACTTTTATAAATTACTTTTTTTTAGCATTTTAACTTAATTATGTTTAGGCTCTAGTTAATTTTGAGTAAATAGCATTTTTCCCACTTTATTTTTTTCAAATTAACAGATAGCCTCCTACATTATAAATTTCTCTTTATATCCTCTCCTACTTTGACCACTTTGTCATTTGGGTCATTCCGTTCCAAGATTCTCCTTCATAACGTTAACTGATGCATATTCAGTACACCATGTTAACTCTAATAGTCATGCATTAGCTAACTAAGCATTTTTAATTGAGAATATAAATATATAAATAGATATGATGAAATTGACAAATGAAACTTGTGGCTTAAAAACCCATCATATTTTACCATACTCTTCGCGATACCTCCCAAATTTACCTCCTGACAACTTTTTGTCTCCTACCTCTGATATCTCTCTTCTTCGATGTGTGTATGTGTCGAGATTTAGCGTTAAGAAGACAAAAGTTTTTACGGAAGGACCCAAACGGCAAAATGGCCAAAGTAGTAGGGGTAAAAAGAGCAATTTATAGTATAGGGGAAAATTTGTTAAGTTGGAAAAGTAGAGGGGGCAAAGTGCTATTTGCCCAATTTTTAATACCACTTGTGGTTAATCAGAGTGCCACGTGGTGTTTTGGTCTTTGCGGGCCATTTCCGTTACGAATTAGCTGAAAACCGTTTCGAGAACAAACTACCGTGGGAACGGGTTGACTCTGAATTCCCTCTGATGATCAAAAAACATAAAGCAGACAGACCACTCTGCTCCAATTCTCTGTTCTTCATCCTCTGTCTCCTCTTTCACCTCCAATTCTCTCCTTCCTCTCTGACACCAAAATACCCAGATTAAGAAACGAAGCAGCAGCTCACAACAGAGTATGATCCATGACCAAGAATAGAACCACCCTTCCTGCCCGCCTCAGAGTGCGTAGTTGACTCTCTCTTCTCATTTCTTCTACCTTCTTTCCCACGTAAATCAGAAAGAAATTTCCTCCTTGGTTCTTCGTTGATTAATCAATGGGTTGTGGAAGATTGGTAATTTCGTGATTTGGGTTTTGCTTTCTTAACCCTCTCCATTAATGGGAACTGCTTGAATATCGATCTTCATTCTTCAGATCTACCTCTTCCTTTGACCGCCTCCTTCTTCTTCTTGTGCTGTTCTAATCTCTTGTTAATTGGCTTCTGTAGATAACCCAGCTCTGTGATGTGCTGATTTCCAGCTGATTGGTTCAATTTAGAAGCAGCTATCCAGAGCCCTGTTTCAGAGGAAGATAACTCTTTGGAAATGGCGAGTGTGGAAAATGGAGGAGTAGTGGCGGCTGCAGCGTCGAAGATAAGGCTGGTACGGTGTCCGAGATGTAGACAGGTTTTACCTGAGCTCCCCAATGTTCCTGTTTACAAGTGCGGCGGCTGCGGCATCCATCTTCAAGGTTAGTCCATTTTTCGAAACCCTAATTCCTCTTTTTCTCTGTCGCTTCCTTGCTTTTTGAGCTGACAGTCTTGAATCTTGAATTCACTGCCAGCCAAAATTCGGCCGCAAATTGAGGAAACCAATTCTCCGTCTGCTGATTCTGCGCATTTGAGTAGATTGGAATCCAGCAGCAGCAGTTCCGTTCATCAATCAACTGTTCAAGATTCATCTCCTAGCTCTGTCTCTGGGGTGACATCTCTGGATCTGGGCAGCAACACCAAGGACTCTACTTTGGTTGCCGATGATGATCGGAATTCTGGCGAAGAGACCGGTGGATCGAACCGAGATGCTAGTGAAGAGATTGAAAAGGATGAATGTGGTGATCAGAAGCTGGTCCAGAATGTGGTGGACTCTGACTCATACACGAAAGACCAAGTGGTTGAGGATGAGGTTGCTCATGGTGAAGCTTCTCCAGGTTGCAGTACTGATAGTGCTTCAGTTTCAACTGAGGTTACTTCTGTTGAGAAGCAGGATGTTGGAGTGGATTCCGAATCAGAAGTTGAAGTTCCGAAGGTAGTTGCCACGGTTGAGGATCATTTGGAACCGAGGAGGCCAAGCAGTGATGTTGTGTCCGAAACCATGGAAGGCGGTTTGAAAGTTGATGTGATTAAGCCTAACGAGCAGCTCAATCGTCTGCAAGAAAGGGTGCGTTTTGATCCTAAACGGGAAGCTGATGAATTCGTCAGTTCAGAGCTAAGTGAAATGCTAGTGGATTTGACGAAATCTCCAACCACCAGAAGCTGTCATGCTTATTACGATGGTATCTCCTCATACGAGGGAACTGACGATCAGGTTCCTGGTCGGCCGAGACCTTATTCGAGGAGTGCTTACATTCATAAGCCTCAGAGCTATATGATTGCTGAAGAGAAGCCAGAAGGTGATTATGTCCTTCCAAGTAGGAACAACTTGGGATTGCAGTATCAGCAGAAGAAATATCATTCACCAGATATGAACTTGGATTCGGAAGAGGTCACGAGAATCGGCCATCCAGCTAGTATTTGGGGAAGGTTGGAAACTGATGATGAACTTCTGTCTCTACCACCTCTACATCCGAGGAATTCCTACATGAACGGCTACGAAAGTGGCAGCACCTCGTATCAGTCGCATAGTGGATTGCATAGCAATTCAAACTCTCACCATCCTCTAGTTAACGCTGCAGATATTGAGCAAGAGAGGATCAGACTGTTGAGAATGGTCTATGAGCTGGAGGATCAGCTCACAAGATCCTGCTCTCTGAATGATAACGTCAACAGAAAGGTCTTTTCGGGGAATGTTCGAAGGGATGAACATGTTCCTTTGAATTACGGTATGGATCCCAGACCGTATAGTAGAGAGGTAAGCAGCTGGTCTCAACAGCAAAGACAGCCTTCAAGAATACCATTCTCTGCAGAAGCTACGACAAACGGCAGGCATAAAGTCGATCATCACTCTTCTTGTTACAACCCACAGGAATGGAAATGCTCGGGCCAATTGCCTACACATTGCTCGAATCACAACAGGGTATTTTGCAGGGCACACTCCGGTGCGAATTTGTGCAACTCGTATGGCTCTTGTCCCTCGAGTCCTCAGAGACATATGGGCCCTGAGTATTCTTCCATTCATGGCCGGACGACAATGTCCTGTGAGCAAAGGAACGGTAGAGATAACCGCGATTTGAACAGGTACATTAGGGAGAAGCAGCATTTCGCTGCTTTAAAGAGGCATCTTCGTCCTGTAGCCGGTGGAGCCCCGTTCTTAGCTTGCCATTTTTGCTTGAAACAGCTGCAACTTCCTGCAGATTTCCTACTGTCGAAACGCAAGTTCCATATGCTGAGATGTGGTGCTTGCTCCGAAGTACTGAAGTTCTCACTCGAGAACAGGACTCATCTGGTCCCAAACTCCACCGAGGTGGATCATGCAGCTCCACGTACATCTTTCCATCATGAGTCTCGTAGCATTGCGAATTCATCATCCGGTTCGTTTAAACAACAGAAGAAGGCCATACCAGAGAAGGTCATCATCAAAAGCAATGGTAAAAGTCCTGTGGAAACACGTGATGGCACTCGACCTTTGTATAGTCCGAAGAACAATAAAGAGAAGGCATCTGCGAAAATGGAGGATGAGGAGATACAAGGAAGAGGTGGCTCCCCGCTTCATCGACTGATGGGGTACAACACATTAAGCGGCGTACTGCGTAACTAAACTCTCATAGCCATCGATTTATTCTTCTCACTTTTCAGAGTTAAGTTCATAGCAGCGGCCTGGACTTGATGATAGATACTAGATATACTAGAACTTGGTAAAGCAAGTTGCTTTCTTTTAGCAGTGTGTGTATAGAAGAACTTCAGAAGGCAATGATTCATATTGATTTGTTGATTTATTTAGACAAATTCAGTATTTAGCTGATTGATTCTGTATGATGAGTGTAATTTTTCAAATGTTTTGTTTATGCACTATAGAAAGGAAAAACTGGGATTGTTTCCAATACATACAGTTTAATGAGGTTCCAATAACAAGTCTGTTATCTGCTTTTCTTTCATAAAACCAGGGAACTGGGGAGTGAAGTTCATCAGTAAATCTGTAATTTTAGAGATTGGTTCAACCAAACTCTTGTCGGATGCCAAATTACGATTAACCTCTTGATTTGAAATTACTGCTTATATCCCTGGTATTGGCCATAATTTACAAGATATTATGCAGTCCAAGTAAGAGCGAGAAGAGTTACAAATTTACTTGGTGTGATATATCATATTCTTCGAGGAACCCTAGATGTCGTTAAAGTAAATTATCATTAATAAGATCTATCTGGTGCGTTGTAGATTCTTATCTAAGACTTGTAACATTCGGAAGATGAACATGTTTCTATGATATAGTTGTATCGCAGACATTCCGCGAGTTTTACATATGTTACAGACATAGTTTCTTTGTTTATAATATGTATAATGCTTCATTGATTGAACTCACTATCCAAATCTGATAAGAATATGAACAGCCCTTGATTCTAAGCATAACCTTGTACAAGTCTGTTGGGAGCAAAAGCTGGTAAAAAACAGGTTTGGTCCAGGAACTAACATAATGATAAGCTTAGTTGGATCAAATTCCCTTTTTTATTTGGTGGGAAACAGGTTTCACCGTTACACTATGCAAACCATGTACAATCACGTGATCCAAAAGACTTAGGATCAAGAGTTGTTGGGGAAAAGGAAAAGTTGGGGTGACAAAAAGAAACAGAAGAAGCCACAAGATTGCTGGCTTCCATCATTATCCTTTACCCAGAAAAGCTAGATATTGACAGCTCAAATTCCAAAGGGTACATTCCTCAATTTTCAGTTGAAACTTTTCAGACCCTTTACTGTAAAGAAACAACTGGATCAAAGAACAGGTTAAGAATTAGAGATCTGAACCTTTTACAGCTCTATTGACCATCTTTTTCCCTCCATTCAACAAGGGACAACCAAAGCTGATGTCTTTACAGGTTCCAGTGTTTGAACAACAGAGATTCCCACTTAGATTTATTGTAATGGTATGAATTATAGTGCATCTCCATTCTTTAATAGTGGAGATAATGTGTTGTCTTTACTTGTACTATACAGCTGCTACACATCTCATTAGAGGGAAAAAAGAGGAAAAGACTAAATATATCTGTCAAGGAAATCAAGAATGTGCTGTTTTGACAGATTAATTAGTTGAAGCTGTCGTCTCTGTACCGGTTTCCGCGGTTTGAGACTATGGTAACTCTTTGGTCCTGAAGCATGTTCATGTTGGGTGCCAGCAACCGCGTGTACCGGTCAAAATAGAGGAGTTGCTTCAGGAGAAGTGCAAACTCCCTGGGAAATCTGAGTCCGTATGATTCACTGACTCGAACCTGTTGTGGACAAGAAACATGGGATGAATGATTCCTTCTATGAGCTAGAGTTTATAATGATCACTTTAACAATCGAGTCAGATGAAAGCGCTCAAAACTCCAGCCACCAACCCTTGGCCCTACTGAACTAATGTTAAGTTCTCAAAGCATGCAAATCCAGGGAATCATAGCCCTGTGCAGCCTCCCACCCGTTTAAGGTCATCATGAATTGATTTGAAGTCCTAAAATCAGACCTTAAAACACCGAAATTGAATCCTGAACACTCCACTATGAAATCCTGGATTTGATCCTGCTCTAAACTGTTGATGTCTTTGAGCTTTTGTCGGGGTTCAGATTTCCTATTCCAATGAGTTTTGGTGCTTATCCTATTAGATTAAGACCCTATGAATTTGACCTCTACATTTTGCATGAACGAGGAAATCTAAGATCTCCACGAGTAAGAATATGATAAGCTTGTATCGAAGTAGGCAAAATTGAACAGCAAGACAAGATTTTGTTCTTGACAACTTATGCTATCCTGCATCTATAATTGCGAGATAATAACTTCCAAAACACATGGATATGAGTCTACTTACCACGTCAAGAAAAAGCGCGTTCATCTGCATTTCGTCGACCATGACATTGGCAGCAACAGCAGTTGCATTTGTACTACCATCCCTTGCCGTTGCCACTACTATTTCTGTGTCCATATTCTGTGTCATGCAAAAGGCAAGAGTTTCAGGAAGGCAGTCCCACTAGTTTCAGGTTAGGTATTGAGTTGAGAAGAAATGAGAAATGCTTGCCTTTAGAGATGAGAATATTTTCTCCAAGTCTCTTGCAAAGGCCTTGGTGTCGACGCTTTTGTTTGTAGCACCCATCTCAGTCAGTGCAGAAGCCATTGAGTCATATTCTTCGGTTGTAATAGATCCTAAAAACATTTCCATAGCTTCCCATGTCTTAGGGGATATGCGTCCAACGATTCCTGGATACCGGAAGTCATCTTGTTTAGAAAGATAACACCATTGAGATTATAATGCAGAGAGATAATGTCCGAGGTAGTATAAGAACCATGATAAGTCCCTCCAGATACTACAGTATCAGATAACTTGCATATGCAAATTATTCAAAGTGTAGTTCCCTTCTTTCTTGATGTAATGATTTCAAAAGGTATATATGAACAAGGAGAAACTTGACCACTTTAAACTTGTATCTTATTTTAAGGGTGTGAAAAAAGAGTAATCTAGACCGAAAACTCTGAAGTAGAACTTACCAAAATCAAGAAACCCGATCCGACCATCGCGTAACAACCACAAGTTTCCTGCATGTACATCTGCATGGAAACTTTCACAAGCAAGAAGACTGCCAAACCTATATCCATATTTCATTATCGTTAAGGGTTTGCTATAAATCTGAACCTCAAGAATGTCTGTAACAGATAACCTACCACACATTAAGAGCAGTAATGAGGCTTGCTTCGGGATCGGACACAAGGGAGCTTATAGAGTCTAGATCAGTAAGTGGTACTCCATAGAGTCTCTCCATAGTCAGAACTCTGCGACTGCTGCAATAGTGATACACTTTTGGAGCTGTGGCTTGTCTTGTGAGTCCCATAGCTTCTAAATATCTTCTGAAGGATTCAATGTTTGCAGCCTCCTTAGTAAAATCGACTTCTTCAAGCATGGATGCCTTTATGTCTTTGACAATACCAACCTACGAAATTAAGTGCAACTTGAAATCAGCTTATAGGTTGTTTACCAGATAGAGAATGAAGTAGCTATACAGAAACTCAAGGAATGACACAATAAGGAATTATTTTTCCTTTTAATGAATAGCCAAAAATCCATGTTGACTTTGAGTATCTCATGCTTATATCTTCGTTTCAGTCCGCAAACCATTTCAGATAATTGTATCACCATGAAAATGAACATATATAAAATGAAGAAGAGAAGGGTTCAAGAAATAAAATCACTGGAGCCCAGAGAAACAGCAAGAATATAATGTCTTACCAGTGATGTACGGCTGAGCTCAGGACTTAAGAACTCAAATATGCGAGCAACAATATAAATGAAGTTCAAATCTGCCACTAAAATATCTTCTATCCCTGGTTTCAGGACCTTTATCACCACATCCTCCTGGGAGCCTTTGAGTCTTGCACCATGAACCTGGATTATTGAACTCATGATTCATTGTAAATCATCAGATGACCCAACGAAGGAAAAGAGCAATGCAAGACTATGCTATTAATGGAAGAAGCAAGAGTTTTCTGTACCTGTGCTATAGAGGCTGAGGCGATTGGTGTTGGGTCCACATACTCATATACTGTCTCTATTGGTCTTCCGAGATCCTCACGCAATATTGCTTGAATTTCTTGGAAAGGAATAGTTGGAGCTCTATCAAAACACTTTTGAAATTCCTCAACATACTCTGGTGGGAATAGTGTTGGCGCAGATGCTACGAACTAGCAAAAGCAAAGCTAAGACGGCATCAGAAATATAATACCTCTAAAACAAACAGTAAACAAAACAATTACGGATTTGGAAACAGCAAGCGTAATGGAACACACAGTTAAAACTAACTTGACATTGAAAGAACTATTCCTGAAGGGTTCTGGATTAGGACATTTTCTCTTTTCCAAAACTTCAAAGCTAACTCAGGTTTGAAGTAGCTAACTAGCAACTTTTGCTGTTAAAAATTAACTGTTGCTTGAAACTAAATAAACATTCACCTGGCCCAATTTAATATATGTTGCTCCCATACGTTCAAACAACTTTCTCAAATATACAGGAGAAAGTACCCCGAGCCTCATGTCAACCGGTAGGCCACCAGGCGAATTGGCCGACTGCAAGCAACAGAAATAAGTTAAATCATCCAATCTTTGGTTTCTGCTATTAAATCAGCTCATTATATATAGTTTAAGTCTTTTACATAACATAGGGAGGACGGATAAACAAACGGGTAACTCACATATGATACCAAAACATTAAGAACAAGTTAGATTCTCAACGTAAAAATAAAAAAGAGTGCACAATCACAAGCCATGCAAAGAAGTTTCCTGAATGATGAATACAAAATTGAGGCTTTATTATGCACAGAAAATTTGTAGAACTGAGCACTACATGAAGCTTACCGTGGCAGAAACAGAATTGTGTACATCATTAAACAATACACCAAAAGAGCCAGATTTCAAGTTCATAGAGCTGAATGCATAAATTCACAGTTTATAACTGTTACATCCATCTTGGTTTAAAGTTATTCACTCTATATTCACAAATGAACAATATATACGAAGCAAATGAAGACCAATGCCAATGGGAACCTACCCGTGATGCATCTTGAAGCCACTCACTGCCAACTCCAATGACTGCTTGAACACCTTGAGCAAATCTCAGAGCTCCACGCGGGCCAGTATTAAGGGATGTCTGTATAATATCCTCCACTAGTTTTGGCAAGTTCTCTAGGCTATCTGTTAGTTTCATTAGAGAATGTGAGCTTCAGCAAAGATCTCAACGAAGGAATGAAGCATGCTTAGAGCTAAAGGACGAAGACACGGGGAATTTGTTTATATTAATAACTAATATAAAGACCAATCTGAACCATCTTCCAACAACTCGAGTTATTCGGATGCAACGATTCATGACAGTTCACAAATAATACAAATGTGCCTTTCGCATACATGGAGTTGATCAATCTTCTGAAAGAGATCACTCTCGAAAAATCAGACACTCAACATTGCAGTTCAACCTTATTGAATCCAGAAATTTTGTTCTTTCGCAGCTTACAATGCAAACAAACTAATAAAAAGCTCCTACTCATAAGTAAATTTCGAAACCAGAACATAATGGTACCAAAGAATCGACATGATCACGTACAAAATCCTTACAAAGACAGAGAAAATCGGTATCTTTTCTCCCAGGAAAGCTTCAAAGAAGATACCTTGGAGACGGCGAGAAGAGAAGGGGGTCTGAGACTGAGCTTGAGAATACTGGGCAACAAGGGTGAAGGGTTTTGCAGGGCTTCTTAATCTCTTATAACCAAGTGGCGACTGTGACACACAGAACAAAAAGCATCAGCAACCACCAAATCAAACTTTGAGAAAAACCCTGAACCCATATCAGATTACATGAAAAAATTAAGGAAAGTGCGAAATTTTTACCCGAGAGCTGAGGCAAGGAATCGGGAAAGGGTTGGAGAAAGAGAACCGAGAGCCTCCTCTTAGCGCAGGAGCTGAGATCATGGCTGCAGAAGATTGGGAAAATTTGCGAATAAGAGGGAAAGAAGAAATGAAGAGTACTGAAGTTTTAGTGGTAGCTGATGTTGTCTGCGAAAGTTAGAAGCCGAGGGAAGAAGACAGAGGGGAAATGCGCCACGTGGCTGGCTACTTGTTCGTTAATCTTTTCTATTTTTGTTCTTTTCTGAGAGTTAGAGTGATTGTTTATCAGAATTATCATCAAAAGGAGTTGTAAATTGCATAATATTTGTGGTTTGAATGGTTGTTTATAAAAATTATCACCAAAATTTGTAATAACTGTATTCCAAATCAATCGTGAAATAGGATCTGAACTAACTAGTAGAGTTGACATTCACGATTAATTGGAAGGTTCATTCATTACAAATCAGATTATAATTTACAGAAAACAATGCATTCTTAATATGCAAACGAGAGACTCTAGAAATGCACACTTCTTCTGGGTACTAAGAATCAGAATCAGATCCTGTATCTGAGTCAGCATCTGCATCTAAAAATGGTGGTTTGACTCTGTTCATGTTGGCTTCCAATGGTGGGAGCCCATCATCATCTTCTTCATCACTTGAATTGAGATCATTTCCTTCCTGGTTTGTGCCTTTTGCATCTGAGATTCCATTGGTAGCATCCACAGGTGAGGTTTTGAATACTTCAGGCCTGCATTTTGGGAGAGCATATAAGAAGAAGAGTCTCCATTGCCATGAAATGCAGGTAAATCATGTTCATGATTACCAAAGATGATTTGGAATGGACAGACACGAACCATGTGGGTGATTTCTGAAGCGTACGGACATGTTCGTGAAAGAGAACCTGAGAAACGATGCAAGTGACCTTGCTGCCTGACTCGATCGCCTTTTCCTTCCCACTTCTGTCGACTACCACGAAGCTCCCTGCCAATCAATCATGCAGTTCAAAGTATTGAATAACATCTTTTGCAAACTAAAAATGTAAAAGCTCTGATTTGCTGAAACAAAAACGAACCATTCTTGATCCACATGCTCTTCTGGAACTTAGCAGGAAACAAAGCCAAAGACTTCTCTCCATTTGGGTCCAATACCTGGTACAAGAAATCATCTTTTAAAACATTCCATAGTTGCAGACCTAGTCAATCAATCAACCAGATCATAGCATTGTCACATTCACCTCGATAAGATTGGAGCCTCGGAGAGATAACACTTGCATGATGCTTTGACCATCTTCAAGTGTTAAGCTATGTTCCTCTGCTGCTGCCCTCTTCAGATTCTTCCTTCCAGCCTTCATCTTTTCCTTCATCAACACACCATTAACTAACTGTCAATGACATAGCTTTTCAAAACTAACATCTTTCCCTTCAAGAATACAGATAACAAACCCTAGAATTTAACAACCACAATTTCCCTTTACCCCCATCCAAAGAATGCCAATCATTTTGACTAGAAGGTTAAGGATCAAACACAAAAAAACTGGTTCTTCTGGATACTATACTACAGCAGGATAAGTTCTGTACCACTAATTATAGCTCTTCAGCTGCAGGATTAGGGATCCCAGCAAATTAGGGATCCAATTTTCAGCCATGCAAAGCCAAGAACATGAAGCAGAGACTGTAACTCTACTAAGAAGATTGTTCAGAACACAATGGCGTCAATTTAGGCCATGTTTGGTGAAGGGATTTTCAAATAACATGCATGGTTTAAATAGCATGGTTTTACAAATGCAAGGGATTTCTGTGTCTGCTTACTGATGGATAGTTCAAAAAATAAATAGTTTACAACGAAGAAAGAATTTAGAACTTGTTATCTCGCTCGCACCTGATATCCCCCCTGGGGAAAGAAGAGACCAATTGAGAGGAACAACACCCCCAAAAGAAGGAAACTTCAGCCAGGTGACAGAGATTAGGGATTCCTTCTTCGACGTCAGATATTGAAGCGCTTTGGCCGGCGGCTTACTGGTTGAATTGGGCTTTCACGGAGGACGAGGAATCGGCTCAAGTTCCAGTGCTCAAAGCCCTAGCCAACAGGGTTCAGAAGCAGCCAAGCAGGCATACATCCTAAAAGATTTAGTTTGTGTTACAAAGTGATCCTGAAACTTTAAAATGTTACGGATTAGACTCGAATTTTAAATCGTGTTATGATTCAGTCATACAGTCGCCGACAACAGCATATTCTGGTCATTTTGCCACATCACCACTGACGTGTCATCAAATAACGTGGCAGGGCTACTTTTTTCACAACACCATTGTTATAACAAAATGGTGAGACGTGACAAAGTGAGATGGGTTGTAACGAAGGGGGTGGTGGTGATTTAGAGAGGAGCCAAAATGATGACAATGGCCTCAGTGTGGTGGCGACTGAGTTGACGACATTGATCAGTGTGGGCATTGAGCCGGGAAGAGGATTATGAGTGTGTTTTTTTTTTTTAAATTGATAAGACTTCATAATATTCAATTATTATATTTAAATGTTATATGGCAAAATTGTGACACGCTTAGCTGACACTTAATTTTGGAGGTTCGAATTCATGTTAAATTGGATAAAAAATTTAATGAAAATAATCAAAATAACTAATTTAATTTTTTTATAGAAATGACTTTTTTTATAGAAGTGACTAAAATTGACATGTTCGTGAAATGTTTGACCGAATGCATGTATTAGGCTATTAAAAATATTTCAAATACCAAATTAAAATATATATTTTTTTTGGTAGAACCAAATTAAAATACTTAATCCGATATAAAATACAGAAAAAATCTAAAATACAGAAAAACTCCAAACAGGGAAACATTTTGTTCTCGCCGACTCTCGTAACTTGGCGCGTGACAAAAATTTCCCATTCTCTTCCCCTGCCTGCCGCGTGATGTTGTTGTTCTGTTCTCTACGCTCAGCCACAGTACAAGCAAGGCACTTCCTATTCTGCAGGTTCTTCAATTTGCTCTCTGTGTTAATCATAATCATACTTCCTCCCTCCAATTTGGTTTTGCCAACTAGGCTTCGTCGTACCATTTTCTTCCTCCATCTAATAAGGAGACAAGCTCTCACTTGAATTCGACATTCGTTGAGTGTTCTCCTTTGATTTTCTGGGTTTTCCCCCATTCCCTTTATAGCATCTTTCCAGTGTCAAGGTGCTTCCTTTGAATTCATTCATTTTAAGCTACACTAACGAATTTCTTAACTGGGTTTGTGTTAAAGTTAGGTTCTTTTTGATCGTTGAATGATGCCCCCCAATTGAGTTTTGGTTGTTTGATTATGTTTATCCTAATGTAGACTCTGCTATGTTTTGCAATGTTTCAGCTTCCCTTCTCTTAGTCCATGGGTAGGAGGAAGCAATCCCGGCCTCATAGGTCTGGTGGAGTGGTCATAGAACCTAGTAAAGATGCTTGTGGTTCAGAATTTGAGAAAGGAAAGACCATTGAAGCTGATGATGTTGCAGACCTGGAAGATGAGCCCTTCTTGGTCCAAGTGGATAGGACTGGGTGGACTTCAGTTGAGCACCTTGATCTTTCTGAAGTTGTTCTTACTAATTTGTGTGTAAGGGAGCAATATCATACTTTTGCAATTGATGACGGCTTCTATCAGGATTCAAAGTACTCCTTATGGGTATGTGTTGCCAATGTTAATAATAGCGCCCTTAATGGTATAAGGTTTGGTCTTTGGCCTATGATGTTATCTGACGATGTAAAGCTGGAGCTTATTGAGAAAGTGATTGGCAAGGATGGAGAAGAAAGGGAGTCTGTGATATTATCAGTGTGTTTTGATGGGCCGGATGAGGGTGTTTCTGGCCTTGCTCACTTGATTAGTTTGAAGTTTGTGACATTGAGGCCAGTTCCGGGGTTCAAATATTCAGAGGGCTTGATGACCATGAGGATGAGGGTTGAGGTGATGAAGGATGCTTTTGATGCTTGTGAATCACTTCTGGATATTGACTGGCATTTGTGGAAGAAAAGTATGATGAATGTGATGAGTTGGCTGCGACCAGAAGTCATGATTTCGGAGGCTAGATATGGAGTGACTAAATCAATGGAGGTGGATATGGATTCAGTCACGGAGATAGAAGATGATGGTTCTACCTCCAGGAAGTGTGCAAGGTTTGATGTTGCTGGATTTTATGAAGCAATTAAGCCGTCAAAGTAAGCATTGTTTTGTTCATTATGTGATACTAATTTTCAGCTGAATGAAATGATGTTTTGTTGCATTTTTTGGGTGAATTTGTGCCCCCAATTTGAATGTTCGCAACATTATCTGCCTATCTTTCTTGCACTAAAATTGGACTGAAGATGACTTTGTCAATCTTCATAGATCCGAGCCGATGCTTGAAGACGACTTGCCTGACTTGGTTCCAGTACTTAGACCCTATCAGCGACGAGCAGTATACTGGATGGTGCAAAGAGAGAAAGGGGATATTCTTGACGAAAGGGCAAAAAGTGACTTCTTTTCTCCCATGAGTTTGCCTGTGAGTTTTCTTGATACATCCAAAAGAATGTTCTACAATCCGTTCAGGTGTGATATCGTTCTTTTTTCAGTTGTGAATGTTGAAACTTCTTGAAAGGCCTATTCAATTACTCTCTCCCTCAATGACAATTTTATCATCTCTACAGTGGCAATATTTCTCTAGAACCTGAGAGCTCCCCACCACCCATCTTTGGTGGGATTCTTGCCGGTAAATCCACTCTTACTTCCTCTCTGGTATGCATATTAGGAGAGAATTATATGGAAAAGGTTATTATAAATATAGGACACGTTTATGCATTTTCTTTGACGTCTGGAAGGAAATAACTCTACTAGAGTTGTCAAGCCTAATTACTAGGAGGTTGAATAAGGGTGAGTAGAATCTAACTTAGCAGTGAATGGGTCACGACTTCGGTACTGTAGGTGCTAAAGTTTATACACAATGGCATATAGTGATGTAGATAACTAAGATTTTGCCTATTTCTGTTTTAAGTCAGCCAGATGTTGCTTCCCTAATTCATAATATTTTGTCGATACACCAAATTATATTTTGCACAAAATTTGTTTTCTTTTACGATATTGACTATACTGAAGTACCCTCGATCTTGTAAAGGAGGGGTATGCAGGAAGCATGTGTCTTTTTGAACATGTTTAATAAGTGATAAAATGATTACTAATATTTTCCGTATGACTTTCTGCAGATGAGATGGGTTTGGGAAAAACAGTTGAATTGCTTGCCTGTGTATTTGCTCATAGACGTTCTGAATGTGATGGAGACATGATTGAAAGTGGACAAAAAGATGTTCAAAGTCAGAAGGCTCTTAGAAGATTAAAACAAGAGAGAGTGGAGTGTATCTGTGGAGCTGTAACGGAAAGTTATAAGTACACGGGACTGTGGGTACAGTGCGACATGTGTGATGCTTGGCAACATGCAGATTGTGTTGGTTATTCACCAAAAGGAAAACGGAAGAGGTCTACTTCTCTGTTACACAAGGACCGAAAGAAGACTACGATAAGCTTTGTGGAAAGAGATGGACAACATATGTGTCAGATGTGCTCGGAACTATTACAAGCTACCGACTCTCCTGTCACCTCTGGTGCCACTCTTATTGTATGTCCGTCTCCTATATTGTCTCAGTGGCATGCTGAAATTATCCGGTACAACTTTCTTTGGTTGGTTTTTGTGTTCTTAATTTCGTCAATCATTTGATGCACTTCCTTCTGTAAGCACCTTGGCTGCATGGTTATTCAGTTCTTAATGAAATATGTAGTGCCTTTAGATTGATTTTTAATACCAAAATTTTATATAATGATCACACAAGGACTGCACGTTGAACCTTAGCTTCCATGACTTCAACAGTGTTTGAAATAGGGAGTACGTGCTAATACTATAGCATGGTGTTTTTGCAATTTAATGAACACTGTCTTTATGGAATGTTTTGTTGGAAACGTTTATAGATTTTACACTTTACACTTTTAAGCATAGACGTATCATATTGTAGAATAACAGGCTGAAAAGTTATTGACCACCAATATGTAGGAACACAGCCATAGCATACCTCCTAATCAAGAGTCTCTTGCTACTACATATTTTGTGGTGTTGAATAATTTGCCCGTTTCTCTAATTTCTCAGTTGTATTTGGTTTGCTGCTTAAGTTTTTTACTAACTTGTAAAAAGAAACTTAACAAGCATGCCATCACTCTTTTTTCCTTCTTCAGGCATACACGATCCGGTTCTCTAAAAGTTTGTATCTACGAGGGAGTACGAGAGTCATCTCTTTCAAACAAATCTGCAATTGATATCGGGGAGCTTGCTAGTGCAGACATTGTACTAACCACATATGATGTGTTTAGAGCAGACCTCTCGCATGACTCAGATAGGCATGAAGGTGATCGACGCTTCTTGAGATTCCAGAAGAGGTTCTTACAAACCTTGTGATCTGTTGCTTTCAGTCTGAAATGGCAGTTGCACTGGCTTTTCTTCTTCCATACATGCCATATACAATTGATTGTGTTGTTTTTGCTCGGCAATTCTAATTCTATGAATTGCATTCTAGCTTTCTCTGGATTCTTAAGAATGCAATTGTTGATTGATGACAATATAATTGATATCTTTTTCAACCTATCCTAAAGAATTCTTCACATTTACTGACTCAGTGTGCATATTTCGTGTCAAAGGACTATTCTTAGCAGTTTCTCTTCAAGCTTTGTGATGTTTTCCTTCTCAAATGTACCCGAAATCCTCAACTGAATAGATTATCTGATTGTTATTTCCTAGTCAAGCTGTACGGGGAAAGTTATTTTTGCAGTTACTTTGAACTGACATCGTCAAGATGATGATGTCTAGGTACCCCGTCATTCCAACTCGTCTTACCAGAATTTTTTGGTGGCGGCTTTGCCTGGATGAGGCACAAATGGTAGAAAGTAATGGTGCAGCTGCAACAGAGATGGCTCTTCGGCTATCTGCTAAGCATCGCTGGTGTGTTACAGGGACTCCTATACAACGCAAACTCGATGACTTATATGGACTTCTGAGATTCCTTAAAGTAAGGCCTTTCGATGTCTGTAGATGGTGGATTGATGTTATGAGAGATCCATACGAGGTGCGTGAGCTTTAACTATGCACATCTCTCAAAAGTAAAATTGTGCTCTATTCTGTGGATTTCGTTTTGGTTCTGTTCCTGCTATTTTCCTAACTACTTCCACTTATGAGTTGTAGAACATTCTCACTTAATGTTGATCTAACATGATTATTTATGTTAGCAGAGGCAGGACAAAGGAGCTATGGAATTTACACACAAGTTCTTTAAACAAATCATGTGGCGTTCTTCAAAATCTCATGTAGCAGATGAGTTGCAAATCCCACCTCAGGAAGAGTGCGTATCTTGGCTTGCTCTTTCAGCAATTGAGGAACACTTTTACCAAAGACAGCACGAGATGTGTTTGAGTCATGCTCGTGAAGTTATCGGTAGCTTGAAAGCTGATATTGTCAAAAGAGAAACCTCCGGTTGGTATCAATAGCCCTCCTCCTTCATTTGAAAGTTAGATTTATGGCAAGGCTGAATTAAGAAAAACGTTTAACCTTAGGCTAAGCAGCTTTCTTTTCTTTATGTTTTTTTTCAAGCAGATTACAAATCTTCTAGTAGTTCGACCAATCCACTCATCACCCACACAGAAGCTGCAAAGTTACTCACTTCTCTTTTGAAGCTTCGTCAAGCTTGCTGCCACCCTCAAGTAGGAAGTTCAGGATTGCGTTCACTGCAACAATCTCCAATGACAATGGAGGAAATATTACAGGTTTGTTCACTGCTGGAAGATGCTGCATATTATGTAGAAGCTTCTGCTTCTTGTAGCTTATGTTCGTGAATTTGCAGGTTCTTGTGAGCAAGACCAAGGTAGAAGGGGAGGAGGCTCTCAGGAAGCTAGTTATTGCTTTAAATGCCCTTGCAGGAATAGCTATCATCAAACAAGATTTTGGCAATGCTGTAACATTGTACCGGGAAGCATTGGCTCTTGCTGAGGAGCATTCTGAAGATTTCCGCCTGGACCCTTTATTGGATATTCACATTCATCACAACCTTTCCGAGGTACTTATAAAGGAACTTGAGTTCACTTCAGAAACCTGTTCACGCGGAGACCAGTGTAAATGCTCAAACAAGGGCTCCGAGGTTCATGATACTGAAAATAGTGATCTGAGTTCTGTTAAAATGCAAAATGCTGGAGTCGCTTTTGATGCTTCTGATGTCTTGGAGCCATCAAAGAACAGCTTAAACTCTGACCAGGAAAGTGAGAACAAATGCTTTGCCACTTCCAGGTCCTTCAATGTCAAGTCTCTGAGTGTAGCATGTGAGAGTTTGAAACAGAAATTTCTCTCCGTGTTTAGTTCAAAACTCTATGTAACTCAGCAGGACTTCAAAAGATCATACATGCAGGTACTTCCCTATATATCTTGTATCTGCATTTTTTCATCTAATTTTCTGGTTATTTTCCAGAAGTTAGTTGCATTTACATGTAGGATAAGCATTGTAGTTTTGCTTCCCTCCCGGTCTTATTGTTTTATGTAATCATGGTAGTTTTTCTGTGTCTTTTTTCTCCACTAGGCTACTTCATGAAATTCTCCATTCATGTTTCTCTTGCAGTTATTTTATGCATGACTTAGATCCAAGCGATGGTTAAACACAGTTCCCTGCACTTATCTGCCTCTACCTATTAGTCTTAGGCTTACTTTAAGTTGGCTTCCATGTTTCAATAGTTTGGGTTCATTCAAAAAGGGAATACTTTTTGAAGGTTGTTTTGAGTTCGACACCTATAATAATTTTGGTGGTTGGGCACTCTTGGTCAGTTTTATATGATTCTGATATTCTGGCTTCAATTGGAATCAAAATGCTTTGTGAAGGTTGTTAATGAGTTGGGAAACTCAAAAGATCGACATTCCTTTTGGTGGTTGGATGCACTTGATCATTCTGAACAGAACAAAGGCACAGCTAATGAACTGATAACAAAGATTGAAGAAGCCATCTCTGGAAGTCAAAAACATTCGAATCCATCTCGGTAAGCTGCCTTAAAATGATGCCATTATGGATTTTTCATTGAAATACATCCCTCCAACTTCTGAGATTATTGCTTTCACTGGTAATAGGAACTTTTTTGTTCAAATTTCCCATTTAGTGTTTAGTTATATGTATTAAGATTACAAACTTGGCGTGAATTGAACCGATTGAACTGATGGAGTTAGAGTGGTCAGGTTTAGGGTATGGGAAGCACAGTGCCTTTGTATTTGTGCTGCATGGTGGGTTAACAACATCACGTGTATCAATTATCACCTCAAAAAGTAATGCTCTCTTTTTCGTGATCCAGTTTCCGGAGCATTGCTGCCCTAAAATACCACATCCAGACTCGTTTTGACCAAGTGGAAGCGTCCAGAAAACTGTTACTTGATCGAGTGCTGGAAATTGATCAAACGATGGAGAACCCGAAAGAAGAGGATATAGAACGTGTAAGATATTGTCGAGTTTGTCAAGCTGTTGATGATGGCCCCACATGTGTTCATTGTGAACTGGAAGAACTATTCAAGGTCCGTATGCATTCACAATCATATATTGAAGAACCAAAAGCCTATATCTGCTTTAACTCTGTCAAATTTTTGTTTTTTTCTCAGGATTATGAAGCAAGACTGTTTCGCCTCAATAAAGCAGACGGAGAAATCATTTCTTCTGCTGAAGAAGCAGTGGATTTACAAAAAAAGAATTCCGAGCTGAATCGTTTCTATTGGAATTTATCACGGCACGAAAAAAACTCAACGTTGTCTGGTGGTGGAAACGAAGAATCAAGGAAGAGAGATGTAGGCGAAAGAGTAATGGTAAGCTTTTGACTGTTCTTGTAGCCTTTTTCTATCACCCTGTGGAAGATATTAACATGGTTTCGTATGTTATACCTGCTAATGTTTACATTGGAATCACCAGGTTTCAAAGATGCCCTCTGAACTCGAGGTTGTTCTTGGAGTTGTAAAAAGCTATTGTAAGGCTCATTTGGGCAAGGAGCACTTATCAGCAGCAAACAAGCAGCTTCACTTACTGGAGGTACAGTCTTGTGATCTCATTTTTTGTTCTTACTCGGCACTGAATTGGATGGTTTGACTATTTTTATTGCCAAAATAATTGTGCATACCTTGGTATGTTACCGACCTGAATCCTCTAATTACTCACCTTGTTTTGATTGGGTGAAGGGCATGAGGAAGGAGTACAGTTCAGCAAGGTCGTTGGCAGTTACTCAAGCTCAGTTTCTGCGTGCTCATGACGAAATTAGGATGGCAACATCAAGATTGCATCTAAGAGAAGACGAGAATGACAAGTCTCTTGACGCATTAGGTCCAGAGGAGCTAGATACGGCTAGTGTGCTACAATCTAATGACAAGTTCTTGGCTCTGACTGATTTGTCACGTATTAAAGGAAAACTTCGTTACTTGAAGGTATGTGCTCTTAGCAAAGGGTTAAATATTTTGGTGTCCAGAAGTTTCAACCTCGTACTCGCTCCTTTATAGAAGTAAATAAAGCAGTGACTAAGTGGAATTGATTAGGGTTTATGTTAACTTCGATTGCACACTAACAAATTGGTTGTTTTTCGGTACTTGGCTTACCCTTGCTGCCTGATTTCTTGTTCAGGGTTTGGTACAATCAAAACAGAAAGCACCTTCTGAAAGTTCAAACAACTTGTCATCAACGCAGGAAACAACTTCAGCATCATTATTGACAGACACAACAAGTGACGCTCTACCTAAAGATGACGAAGAAGCATGCCCTATCTGTCATGAAAAGCTAAACGATCAAAAGATGGTCTTCCAATGCGGGCATTGTACTTGCTGTAAATGTAAGTTCTGCATCACAAATTCCTATATACTCCATGCTTTCTTGTCCTGGGATATCCTACATCAATGGCATAAAGATGGAAGCTAAGCTAGTTTAGGACATAGATCTAACTATGATTATTGGAAAGCCTTACAAAGGGATTGAAGTTTGCACAAGTTCACCAAGCACTATTCTAGTGAAATTGTTATATTGCGAGCTAACATGATTCAATATCAGGACCACTCAATCAGATTGAACAGTGAGAAAGCTCTGATACTGTGTAAAAAACCATTACATCCCAGTAACCTGAGTTGTTGAGAGAGGTTCATAACAAGGAGTGGCAGGTCTTCAGGCACATATGCCTTATCGTCAGGCATCATTGATAACTCGAGTGGTCTCTGATAGAGAAGTGGCATAAGGCCATCAATATCGCATGCCACATCCGTAGTTGTATCTCATTGAATTAAACGTTTTTTTTATATGCAGGCTTACTCGCGTTGACAGAACCAAATGAGCAGGATCACAAATTCCAGTCCCGCAAATGGGTGATGTGCCCAACATGTCGACAACATACCGATTATAGGAATATTGCTTATGTCGATGACAGACAGGGCAAATCCTCGGATCCAGCTAATCGGTCAACAACAGAAGATTGCAAGAATGGTGAAGCATCCGTGACTGTACATGGTTCATATGGTACTAAGGTACGTTTCTTCGCCAAGTCCAGATCCATCTTCACACTTGTGTCAGCTGTGCCTAGTCCGTGGCACTCATCAACAAATAGTATGTATTAATTAATTTGTGGCTCTGAAGCTCGAAGCTGTGACACGAAGAATCCTGTTGATAAAAGCCTCAGATTCTGAAGCGAAAGTTCTTGTTTTCTCGAGCTGGAATGATGTCCTGGATGTGTTAGAACACGCTTTCAAGGCCAACGGGATAACGTATATCCGAATGAAAGGTGGCAGGTAAAATAGAAGGGAACTTCTGGACTGTACAAACTGCTTCTGCTGCTTAACCAATCATCTATCTAAGTATCTAACTACGGTGGAAATTCTTTTTTTGCAGGAAATCAGATGCTGCCATTAGTGAGTTTAGAGGGCAGAACAAGAAAAAAGCTGAATCGAAATCGATCCAAGTTCTACTTTTGTTGATTCAACATGGAGCGAATGGGCTTAACCTGCTGGAAGCACAGCATGTTGTGCTCGTGGAGCCATTGCTGAATCCAGCAGCAGAAGCACAAGCAATCGGCAGAGTTCATAGAATAGGGCAGGATAAGAGAACACTTGTTCATCGTTTCATAGTATGTCATCTGTTATGTTCATCAAATTGCTTTTCGTTCTGAGTTTTGATCATCAACAATTGGTAGGTTAACAAACTCATCTGTTATTATAACAGGTGAAAAACACAGTGGAAGAGAGCATACACCAGCTGAACAGGAGCAGGAACACGACTTCGTTCATAAGCGGGAACACGAAGAACCAAGATCAGCCTGTTTTGACGCTGAAAGATGTCGAATCTCTCTTTGCCTCGTCTGCGAAGACATTCGTAAATGGTGGTAAAGAGCCGGAAGAAGAAGAGCCGAGTGGGAACAGTAGTAGCTTGAGACAGCTGCCACCGGCTGTGGCAGCTGCCATGGCAGCTGAGAGGAGACTCATGGAGAATGGAGTTTCAAGTTCATCAGTTCTATGACATGACTTCATGAAATCTTTTACAGTGTAGAGCTTAGTTTAGTGCTGTAACATTGATCAGGATGCCCAATTACTCATTTGCTCTTTAAGTTTTATTTTTTGCCGTTTAGTCCTTTGACTTACTGATTTTGCACTTTCATTCCAAAACCAATGTTCCCGATTCTAACCTTGACTAGACCTTGAATTGAATGAACCCTAAGTCCTGACCTCGATTCGATTCGCTGACTGTTGTTAATATCGAAGTTGGAAATTTGTTATTGTCCGGCCAATTTGGGTTAAATGGGTACCTTCAATGAGTAAATGGATCTGCTTTTACTCGAAAGGTTATGTGATTTGAGCTGTTGAACATGTATTTTGTATAGGATCAAGGACGGTTACCTGTGAAGTTGTAGTAACTTGTTAGTGTGCCCGAACCTGTCTCGATTACTAGCTCTTATGACGGTGGTATGAAAATAAAATAAAAATCTTAATTGAATAATGTTAGATGTGAAAAGGAAAAGCAAATCGGTTGGATTGAGTCGATGAGAAACTCGGATTTGTTAGTTGAACGTAGTCATGATAAGTATTAAGTGATTAGAATGAGTTACCGTCATTTGATTCGACGAATTTAGTAGAAAGTTAAACAATACATGAATAGAAAAATAGTTTTATATAACTTTTTATAAAATATCAGGACTAATACGCAATATTTTAATTTTTTAAGATGGTTTAGTAATCTCATGAAAGGTAAGTGACTGAAAAATGTAATTAACCCAATTTATGAACCCTAATTTTAATTATTTTGACTACAGATACTCGTTTGAGCTCTGGTTGAAGACTCCCCAACGGTCGTCGAAAAAGCCATTCCCGGCCGAAGAGCACCGCGGAGACATGTGTTGTTATTCCCAGAGATGAATTGCCCAAGGCCAGAAAGTCACATGCTTCCCAAGACCTTCTCTTCAAAACTCCTTATAAAGCTTCTGAAATCCGAGAAAACCCCTAAATCGAAGCTTGCCCTCTTCGATTCAGCAATTTGCCGCCCCGATTACAAGCCGACAGTTCATGTTATCCACCATATTCTGCAGCAGCTCACCGATTCCGATCATGTCCCCCACATTTGCCGCGTGGTCGAACTCGTGGAAACCCGCAAGTACAAGTGTCCGGAAGACGTTGCTCTGACGGTAATCAAGGCTTATTCCAAGAACAAAATGGTATCGGAAGCTTTACACACTTTCAGACGAATGGAGGAGATTTTTCAGTGCAAGCCTGGGATTAGGTCGTATAACACTATGCTTAATGCGTTTGTTGAATCGAAGCAGTGGAAGAAGGCGGAGGAGTTTCTAGCTTATTTTGAAACTGTGGGTCTAGCGTCTAATCTGGAAACTCACAACGTTTTGATTAAGATTCTGTGCAAGAAGAGACAATTTAACAAGGCGAGGGCATTGCTGGATGGAATGTGGGAGAAGGGTTTTAAGCCAGACGTGTACAGCTACAGCACTGTGATGATTGGAATGGTCAGAGCAAGGGATTTGGTGGCTGCGTCCCAGGTGTTCGACGAAATGCTTGGGAGAGGAGTGGTGCCTGATGTCACTTGTTATAATATAATCATTGATGGGTTTTTCAAGATCGGGGACCATAGGAGAGCGAATACCATCTGGGAGAAATTGGTGACAAGTTCTGCAGTCTACCCTAGTGTGGCTAGTTATAATATTATGATTGATGGCCTGTGCAAGTGTGGGAAGTTGGATGAGAGTATGGAAATGTGGGAGAGAATGAAGATTAATGAGAGGGAAAGGGATATGGTTACCTGCAGTAGTTTGATACGTGGGTTGTGTAAGGCTGGGAGAACTGATGGGGCTGTAAAGGTGTACAGGGAGATGGTGGAAAGCGGGACGGTCATTGATGTTGTTACTCATAATGCAATGCTCAATGGATTTTGTGAAGCTGGGAGGATAAAGGAGGGTTTTGAATTGTGGTTGGCAATGGGGAAACAAAGTTGTCGTAATGTTGTGAGTTATAACATTTTAATCAAGGGTTTGTTGGAGAACAGAAAGGTTGATGAAGCTATGTCTATGTGGGAAATTCTGCATAAGAAGGACTGCGGGCCTGATTCTGTAACTTATGGAGTTATAATCCATGGTTTGTGTAAGAATGGGTTCTTGAATAAAGCCTTGAAACTTCTGGCTGAGGCTGAAGATGGAAGTGTTGAACTGGATGATTTTGCATATTCTCCAATGGTTGATGGGTTATGCAAGGTAGGGAGAGTGGATGAAGCAATGGGTATTATCGGTGGGATGAACAATCGTGGGGTTGGGCTAAATCCTCACTTATTCAACCCTGTGATTAATAGTTTTGTACAAACTTCCAAGCTGGAGAAGGCAATTAAATTTTTCAGGGAAATGGAATCAAAGGGCTGCTCACCTACTGTAGTCTCGTATAATACGCTTATAAAGGGTCTTTGCAAAGCGGAAAGGTACACCGAGGCATATTCTTTCGTCAAGGAGATGCTGGAGAAGAAATGGAAGCCAGACATGATCACTTATACTTTGTTGTTGGATGGGCTTTGTCAAGGGAAGAAGATCGACGAGGCTCTCAGTCTTTGGCAACTTGTTCTTGACAACGGGTTTAAGCCAGATGTAATCATGCATAACATTTTGATGCATGGACTTTGTGCCGCTGGGAGAATCGGAGATGCGATAAGATTCTTGAAAGAGATGAAGCTCTCCACATGTGTTCCTAATCTTGTTACATATAACACTCTCATGGAAGGGTTTTTCAAACTTAGAGGACTACAGGAGGCGTTGGCTGTATGGGCTTGCATTTTAAGAAGAGGGCTACAGCCAAATATCATTTCCTATAACATTACCCTTAAGGGGCTTTGTTCTTTTGGCCGAATATCGGATGCCATCAAGTTCTTGGACGATGCTCTGAATAATGGAATGAATCCAAGTCATGTAACATGGAGCATCCTTGTAAGGGCGGTGGTAAAGGATGGGAGACCTCGGGAAGCATTGATGTAAGTGCTCTTTTCTAGTTATATTGTCTTCTGATTAGGAGTGTTTAAGCTATTCAGCCCATTGTTGAACTGTCATATGTGCATTGTGCAGTTATTTGAACAGTTTAGAGTTCTTTCTTGTAAAATTGGGATAATGTCTTTGATTTCACGGACTTTATGTTGTGGGGCATTGAATAGATATATCCGTGCAGGCTTATTCACGATGACAGAGCCAAAACAGCAGGATAACAACTTGTTGACAGCGTTAACCGATTGCGGGAATATTGCCTATGTCAATGACAGATGGGTCAAATACTCGAATTCAGCTAACCTGCCAACAAAACGAGATTGCAAGAAGGGTGAAACATCCTTGACTGTCCAAGGTTTGTATGGTACCGTTTTCTTTGTCTGTTGTCATGTTCATCACAGCCAAGTTCAGTTCCATCTTCATCTTACTTCAGTTATGCTTATGTGTGGTACTCATCAACTAATAGCAATTATTACTTTGTGGTTGTGAATCTTGAAGCTATGACACGAAGAATACTGTGGATAGGATTTTTCTGAAGCAAAAGTTCTTAATTTTCTCAAGCTGGAGTGATTTCCTGGATGTTTTAAAAGGCGGCAGGTAGTGGAACATGTACCTCTTGCGTGGTGGAAAAAATTGCAGGAAATTAATCCCCATGCAACAAGAGGAAAACGGAATCAGTGTGGAAAACAGCAGCAGAAACACAGGCAATCAGCAGGGTGTACAGATAGGACAGGAAAAGAGGACACTCTCGTTCACCATTTCATAGTATGTTTAAATCATTCTCTTTCAAGTTTTGTTCATCTAAATTGCGGTTAACACATCTATTATGTAGGTTAAAAGCACTGTGGAAGAGAGCAATACACCAGCTGAACAAGAACAGGTACACTGACATGCATTCATAAGCTAGAACACGAAGAACCAAGAGCAGCCTGTTTTGACGCTGAAAGATGTTGTAGTCTCTCTTTGCCTCTTCGACGACATTCCGATACAGTCATCAACAGCCGGAAGAAGAGTCAAGCGGGAACAGTAGTAGCTTAAGACAGCTGCTGCCGGCTGCTGCTATTATAAATTCTTCTGTACTATAACATTACTTGATGTTTTACATAGCCAAATAAGCAAGCATTTGTATATTTGTAGTCTTTATGTAATCTTTTACTGTGTAATCATAGTGGCATAGTGTAGAGAAGGTAATCATAAGAACTAAGATGTAACAAATTCTGTGATGTAACATTGATGGAAAACATAACTAACTCGGATTTGTCTCTCTCGTAACCTAACCATGGCTACATGCCACATATGTTCTGTTCCAAGAATGAAACTTTGTATGGAGAAAAGAGAAAGGGGTAAAAATCACATTGAAGAAGCTAAAAGTGTAGCTGATGATATGATTCACAAGTGTTACAAAAAGCCAGACATACAATGGTGATGAGGCTTTAGGCAAAGACAAACAACATTCTCTTATCTTTCAGAGAAGAAAACAACATTATTCAGATTAATCACCCCAGAAGTTCATTCTCTTATCTTTCAGTAAAAAAACTGGCATCAACAAAAGAAAACATTGCCAAAAATTTGCAGACACCCAGCCAATGCCCTTCACTTCTCTACAGTCTCTGCCTTCTCGAAAAATGTCTTCCTGATATAATTGAATGGCTGCACAAGAGAAGGAAAACAAAGATTAAAATTTCGACAATGGATTCATACAACCATACTAAGGTCAATCTGAAGTCGTAGGACACTAGATCGGACAAGGGGACTCCAGAAATGAAGTCATGTAAAGACTGATGAGCTAGACCAAGTATTTGGCTTTCAGCATTTTCAGCTAAAGACACAAGAAGCCAGTAGCAACAATCAAACTACAGCCAGAAACAAGAAAACAGTCGATACATATAACATGAACCTCTCTGCTACTCTACAACCAAAAAGGATAGCATGACTGTTTTGTAACTTGACAATTCATTCAACGTTCAACTGCTAGAAGTGGCTAATGGACATTTGATGATGGATCTACAACTAATGCATGCCAATCGTCATTGTTTGCTTTGTTACCCCAAACTGCAGGATACTGCCATTGAATATCAACAAGATCGTTTAAACAAATTCTTCTGAGTCGTATATTTCTGCATTCTACATTCATTTCACGCAAAGTCTCTGGACAGCAGAAATTCAAAGACGAACAAGGGTTTCAGAACAGTTGAATGAAACATGAACCGTGGGATATTGTCTACAGAAGGATAGCAATACTAACAGGTAAACCAGTAGAAATGGATGAAAAAGGTTAGAATGATACAAGAACAATCCAAAAGCGAAATGATTAGCATCTCCGTGGAGGTTAGCAAGGAAATATTCCAAACAATCACACAGAAACCTAGCAGATCTCAGAAACTAATAGAAAGATGCTCTTCTAGGTATTCGCATATGCCACTTCACGTCCAAATTCAGATTACCGTTCCTAATCATCAAAAAGCCAGATTCTTTCCTTCTGGTTCAATAATCCAGGGTGACGATCAGAAAATGGACAAAATACTGTATTATTGATCCCATCATTTCTAGGAGAATCGCAATCATATACGCAATCCGATCACAAGGCGAAATTCACGGCATCTAATGCATCGGCATCACAGATATCAGCAATTCAATCAAACAAGGGCTAAACCAGAACGGGCTTCTGCTGCCCAAGGCGATCAAATCTACAAGCGAGAAGGAAGACGAGGTGGCGAGGACGATTATAATACCTGAGTGAGATACAGACCGCCGGTGGCAGCGCGGCGGCGCCCAAAAGGCCAAGGACTGGATCTCGGTGGCCTGAAGGCGAATCTTAGGGGTGAAATTCTTGAGCATTCCTCCGCCAGCCATGGTCGAGAACTTTTGATTTCTTTGATTACGATTTCGCGGAAACCCTAGTCAGAATCGAAGCTTGGAAAATTGAATGCGAAAGAGACCTTTCTCCCTACCGAATCTCTTGTAGTTTCTCAAAAGGAATGAAGGAGCAAGGAAGATCAGGGCCCATGGGCTTTTGGGCCCGGTTGACCGAGCCTCATTCTTTATAGTATTCCGGATGGACTATGAAGTACCCAAACTATATTATTGTTGCTATATGACCCCTTAACTTAATTTCTTTAGTTACATTTTTTTTTTTGGAGGAAAAGAGAATAATAGCTAAATGTAACACCTGAGGTGTTGAATTAACAAAGAAGAGAGAGAGTATCAAAATTCAAGCGGAGAAAAAGTGAATCACTCAGTTTGCATGAATAGTTATGATGAATATTTGATTATCTATTCGTCTCCTATGGGAGTTACTTACAAAAAAATTCAATGCATATTCACAACACAGTTAGCCAATAGGGTTCTCTAGTAGTTATCCATGTTCGTGTTTGTTCATCTTCAAAGGGTCAAAGAAAATAGGTAATAACACAATTGGGAAGAGTGGAGTCAAAACCTTGATGTTTCATTCTCTGAATGCAGGATTTAGTTGTTCTGCATATAGTGTCTGAATGCTGTTCATATTGCCTCCACAAAGACGAGATCGCTACTTTTAAAATATGAAAGTGTGACATCTTTGGTAAATTCTATATCGACAAAAATAGAGAGATCTATTGGCTATGAGGTATAGTTCAACTTTAACTGGCAAGACGCGTTTTAGGGTGTAATGGAAGAGTTCTTGTAAAAACTCCAAAATTAAACGTGCTTAGGTGGAGCAATACAAAGATGAGTGACCTCCTAGAAAGTCATCATGATGCAGCCAAAAACAAATTTGTGCATAACCCCAAAGCAGACAATATCTCTTATCGAAAAAGGTTGGGATGTTACAAAACGTCTACCAAGTCTACTAATTAGTTTTATCAGATACGTAATCAAACTTGTGACTAGGCCGACCTCGCCTCAACAGTGGTGGCTAGCTTCACTACAAAAAGAATTGCCTTTAGCTAATGAAAAATTACAATAACATGAAAATACAGTAGCAAATAATTGATGTTATCAACAACAATCACTATTTTCCATAGTGATTTGCTGTAGCAAATACTATTTGCAACACTCAGCATCCTTGTTGCAAACAGTGGCGTTGCAAATAATATTTGCTACAACAAATCACTATAGAAAATAGTGATTGCCGTTGCTAACATCAACTATTTGCTACTGTATTTTCATGTTATTATAAAAAAAACAATTTTTTTTGAAATGGCTTGTTTACATTATCTTTTACGGTCTTATTAGAAAATATTATTATTGTCTTAATTCATTTTCTATTTTCTAATTATTTCTTAAATCGGCACGATGAAATTAATTAATCATTATTGCAATAAACACCAAATTATAATCCGTATTGGGTAAGGACTCTCACTGGGCAACTAGGACTGATGATCAATATAGTAATGAATATGAAACAGCCAACTTGATCAGATGCCTAATTTGTATTAATGACTGATGACACGTTCTGTTGTTGTTGGGCATTAAACAACATAAACCACTCAACCCAAAAGAAGACGCCAATATAACCTGTAAATGACGTGGCCACCCATCTTTTATTAAATACAAAACACTACAATTAATTTAATCTAATCACACTTGGATCCAGATTTAAGCATTAGATGTAAGTTATTCAAAAAAAATGTAATTAAGCATTATATAATTGTTTCCACGTTACCTACTGGATCATTAATTTGTTTGCTAGTGTGCTGTACTCTCTGACAGGCTTGTTATAGGTTTAATTAATAATAATGTCCCTAACTACATGTTAGTGGGTCGTATTCTATCCATGTATTATGTTATGTGTACTGATATTAAGTACAACTTAGATTTCAGCTTCTGCTTTTAATTCTTGTCTTTTCATCCATTTTGGTCATTAATGTATAGGGTTTGTAACCGAATGGTCATTGATTTTTAAGTTGTAACCTAGTTATCACTAACTTACTGCAGTTGTAACAGTCATTCCGTCAAATTCCCGTTCAAACTTTATGTTAAGTGTTGATATCATCCAGTTAACTCATAAGTTTTGTTCATCTCATTCAATGTCATGTCATTAACGTAAAAAGAAAAAAGAAGGATGTCCAAGCTGTGATGCCAAAGATCGCCTGAAACAAAGGAGGCAGAGATGCTGGACAACCGACCGATCGAGTTGGGCTCCATGTCACATAACCTTTCTTCTAGCGAAGAATCTTGTTTTTTCCCTTTTGTTTCTAAACTAGCGCTATGAGAAATCTACCCATGACATTCACCCTAGACTCAACCCAACTGACCAATCCAACGTCACCTAATCGACAAGGAGAAGATGTAACATAGCATGAGGTGAGTCTAGGGTTGGATTGGTTAGTTGGGTTGAGTACTCTAGGCCTCTATAGTGAATTAGGTGACATGACATAAGGTGACGTGGAAAAAATCGATGAGTTTGCCTTATGATATTATGACACTTAAAAAGAAGATTTTAGACAAATTGTTGAGGAAATGAGCCTATGTTACAACTACAATAGGTAAAGTGACAACTAGGCTATAAATTAAAGTTTAATGATCTCTCTGTTACAACCCTATACGATTAATGACCAAAATGGATAACCATAATTAAACGTTAGCACAACATGTCTTATATATTATAAATTGTCTTGATATGTGGAGAGACATTTGCTGAGATGCAGTGAACTTAAGCTGGTTTATGCCTAATTAATTAAGCTTAGATTAGAGTTTTGTCAAAACGATTTAACTTAATGCTGGCCAACTCATTCTAATTATATATTAACTAATTAATACACTTGTAGCCTTTTTTTAATGTTTTTCTTTCTTCTTTAATTCGTTTTGGGTAGCTAGCCGCGTTTCGTGGAGCTGTGGATGAATAAAATAGCTTTCAGCTGACTACCAATAGTTTTTGTTTTAATTTTCTTCTGTGAATTTACTCGTCTACAATAGCCTTGCCGTCAGGAATAATCAATAATCTAAGCTATGATCAACCCAGGATTTCAATTTCCATTTTCCTTTTGTTTGTTAGCTATACAATATCTTCTCTACAAAATGACTTTTAAACCTCATGATTTAGAATTTACCGTGCAATAGTGCCGGGTTTTGTAGTTTGGGGCAGATTTATGGTATAAATTATTGTCGTCCGTCGGTGGCTAGAAGTAACAAAATGTCCAGATTTGGACAGATGTGACTAGGAATCAGCGCATAGCCAACCAATCAGTGCCACACAGGCCACATCATAACCAGTTACGCCGTGTCACCGAAGCGATAACCTACAACTATATTTTATATATTCAAATGGTTGTCATTTTTTTTCTGTAGTTAATTATGATAAAACTATACACTCGATTTAGATATACAATACAGAATTGTTGTATTAATAAAAAAGAACGATGTATATGATGGGAAGAAAGTTATTAATTAGTGATAATCCACCAACAATAAACCCACCACATCTCTCCAAATTCAAACTTTAGAGGGTCAAATCCATCCTTCACATAATTGAGTAATTAATTAAACATGTGCATAACTAATCCCTTTAATAAAACAAAGATTAGCAACTTAAATAATTCACAAACCCTTTAAACAAAAACTCATCCTTTCCTTCAAGGACACGTAGTACAAAAAAAAAAAAATTTATTGTACTCAATTATCATAACAATTAGGGAAAATAGCATTGTGGATCCCTCTACTTTGTCAACTTAACGGATAGCCCCCTACACTATGAATCGCTCTATTTACCTCCTTTTATTTTAGTCATTTTGACTTTTGGGTCCTTTTGGTCTAATTATTGTCTTCTTAATGTTAATTAATGTGCATTTAGCACACCACATCAGCTCCACTAGCCATGTTTCGGCTGACTAAGCATTTTTTAATTGAGAATATAAATATATAATTGGATAGGATAAAATCGACAAATACAACATGTGGTTTTAAAACCCTTCGTATTTCACTTATAATCTTTGCGATGCCTCCTCAATTTACTTCTCCCTCCATGCTTACTCCTATGGAAGCAGTTGTTGATGTGTCGTGCATATGTGTCAAGGTTTAACGTTAAGAAGACAAAGTTAGTTGGGACGAAACGACCCAAAAGACAGAGTAGCTAAAATAGAAGAAGATAAAAAGAGCAGTTCATAGTGTACGTACGTCCACGTACGGTTACATGAGAAGGGTGGTGGTTAGGATTGTACCTCACTCTCGTCTTGAATGGAGTCTGTTTTTTTTTTTTTTTTTTTTTTTTGTGAGAGAGTATGCCAATCTGATCTTAGTATTCGCTTTGAACCGATTGGAATCCAATTTTCTCGTGACCAACTGACTTCTAAGGATCTATTTTTTTTTTTTTTTTTTGAAATTCTAAGGATCTATTTATTAAGTTGGCAAAGTAGAGGAGGTAAAGTGTTAATTTTCCTAAGAGAAAATTATTAATGACATCATGATGATGTCAACACTTACACCTCACACAACTACGTAATCACCTCAATTCAGTGATGAATGTGATAGAGAATACGAATCTTCCTTGTAACCCTTCTTTATATAATTTAATTTTAATAATTCCCCTAAATATTAATCATATCAATTATTAATTTCAAAACTTATGAACCTTCCTCCTCTCTTCCCCACTTTGCTTCTCTCTTTCCTCCACAGAAAAAAATCCAATCTTTCTTCATCCCCACCATTGTTATAACTTATAACCTTCCTATAAATTCAAAAAGGAAATAGAAACCCACCATTTCTAATCACAACCCATCTCTGCAAACAGTCTGATCTATAATGGGTACTTCTTACTTTCATCAAAAGAAGCAGTATGAGATGGTAATCAAGGAGCTTGCTCAAGGCCATGAGTTTGCAACTCAGCTCCAGCTTCTCTTCATGAACAGCAGCAACCAGTCTCGTGAATCACTTGCTAATGAGCTTATCCACAAGATCTTGGAATCTTTCAGTAGTGGCATATCTGCTCTGAGTAGTCATAGTACTACTGCTACTGTTAGCGATCAAGCAGTGGAGCAGCAGTCCTCGGTTTCCGAGTTGTGCGAGGATTCCGGCGAGAGCTGCCGGAAGAGGGGTTCGCCGGCGACGGCGGCGGGGAAGAATGGTGCTTCCGGGAGGGATAATAGAGGGTCGTACAAGAGAAGGTAGGTACATAGTGGAGTGGAGCCACTCTTAAATGTTATTTACCTACTAATAAAGTTAAAGGGTTGTTTGGATAGAGAAATTATTGGTACTAATATGGAATTCGATTGGTAATATTTCGAAATGACTCACATTTTTTGTTACGGAATTTTTCAGGAAGAGTGGACACTTCGAAACAGTAATCAAGTCGTCGATACAAGACAAACATTCGTGGAGGAAGTATGGCCAGAAGGAGATCCTCAATGCCAAATTCCCTAGGTAAGAATCTCGTCACACATTTCTCGAAATTCAATCCAATAATTAGATCGAGTTGATTGGGAATTGAACTGACAATATGGTCGGTATTGGATGTTACAGGAGCTACTACAGGTGCACCCACAAGTTCGAGCAAGGGTGCAAGGCGACCAAACAGGTCCAGAGGCTCGAGCAGGAAACGAACAAGATGTACTCCATAACTTACATGGGGCAACACACTTGTCGACAAAGTGCGACGAGGGAAGCTGCCCGACCGATGTTGGTCAATGCCAACACCGTCGTGGCGATGGAGCCGCCATCGATGGTGGTGAATGTGAAGCAAGAGATTTGTGTGGTCAACGTTGATGAGGTTAACAATGTCAACAATGAAGAGAATAACCCTAGTGAAGTGACGACTGATCATCACCATCATAATCATGAGGTTAATGATAGTGTGAACATGTGGCAAGGTTTGGAGTCATTTGAGGAGGCAATTAGTAATTATGGTAATAATTATGACCATTATAGTAATTATGGGTTTTGTGGTGGTGAGAGTGGGGTTTCTAATGATTCTCAAGTTTTGGATTTGGATTTTGGGGTTAAGGATATTGATTTTAGTGAGTTAATTCGGTTCGATTATCAGGAGAGTAATTGTGGGATTTTTTTCTAGATAATTTTGTTGTGTTGTAATTATTTGAGATTAAACTAGCTTAATAATGTATGTCACTTAATAAGTGAAATTATCCATGTTGTAAGGCAGCTATAGTGTAAATTATGTGTAGATTTTGAATGAAGACAAAAAGTTTTGTCGAATAAGAAAGGGTTTTCGATACTAACCTTTTGGATAGGTTCTATGATGGGAAGATTGGTACTTTTCTCTGTTCATCAATCATCTATCTGATCAAGTTGCAAAAAACAGTGATTGTCACTTAAGTTGTTTTTGTTAGTATGGATATATTTCATCTCATGATTTTGTGTTTCGAACTATTAACCATTTGTTTATCACGATTGTAATTTTAACAATAATGCAGTTCCCTTGAGCAGTGACGAAATTAGGATGGTTGATGATCATGAGCCTGCTTTCAAGTGTAATTTTTTCACCAATAATATAGAATTTTAAGTTTAAAACTTCAATTTTGTTAATTTCACATAAGATTATGTCATTATGAGAATGGAACACCGTGAACAATAATCTTAATTAGCCCACCCTGCATTTTTTAGATTAGCCTTGAGAGTAATGCTAATTTAGGGTCTAGAAGTGTAGGATTTAGGGTGTAGAATCTATGTTTATAAGTGGATGACCTCAAACAGAGTTCTCCTTTTGGGACCAGCCATCTGTAGCCGTTTAAGGCCATATTCACTCACGATGGACACACGGTCAACGTGACGTCGGTTGGGTGGCGTCATACCGGCCGTGTGTCCACCATTGACTAAATTCAGACATATTGTAACAATGTGTCATCAACGATACATGATTACATAATCTTATCTAGAAATTAACTACAAACACTTTTAAAAGGCAAGCATGGAGGGCCTTTGAGCTTTCTTTTCTTTTCTAGTGGGGTTCAATCAATTAGTTATTACTTTGAAGTATCTAACTGTATCAAACATCTTCAAACTGAGATTCACAGATTAGATAGGACTGATGAGAGTGGGAGCTAGTAGCTACAGCTGCTTGCAGCATTGAATGAGCACTGGGCCAGATTTGTCTTGAATACAAGACATGATACTTTTATTGTATAGTTGCCTTTATGAATTGATTATAAGCATCCAAAGGCTGCTTTGCAAGTAGCCAACTTGGAAGTCTCAAGGTAGGGTTTCTGAGTGTATGACGTGTCTATCAAGGCAACCAACATACATCTATCCTAAAGGAGTAAAGGACCAATCCTTTATGATGACCCCACTCCAAAAGTTTGATTCAAAGCATTTCATTAGTGATTTTCATCAGCCTATTTGATACTTAATTTACCGGTTGTTTGGTTGATGTAATTGAGTTCGGGAATTAGGTCTCAATTCTCGACCCATTGGAAATTGATCTAAATAATTACACTATAATTTTTAGTGGACCGGGAATTGAAATCCAATTCTCATACCCAATTCCATCAACCAAACCTCCCCTTAGTAATATTTGATTGTATATTACTATATTAAGGATAATGTACGGCGCCGGATCCAGCTCCAACCATTTCTTGGGTTGGAATCCGGTCCAACCCATTCTCAGCCATTAGATCACCCATTGACCAATCCAATGGTCTAGATTGTTAGGGGTATTTAGGACATTACACAAATAATTTAATTATTATATTTAAATTAAATAATTAATATTTTTTGCAGGGGACAACTGGTAACTCCGGCGGCCGGCCACCGTCGCCGGTGACTTTTCCGGCGACCGTCCGACGACTTTTCCGGCGAAATTTTTTTTTTTGGAATTTTTTTTCCAATAATTTTTTTTAACTTAAAAAAATACTAGTTAACACTTTTTTTGTGTTAACTAGTTAACAGTGTTTTTTTAACTGATAACTAGTTAACATCATTTTTTGTTTGATAACTTGTTAACAGATTTTTTTACTAACAGGTTAACCAACCGAGTTAACTAGTTAACAAATTTTTTACTTAATAACAATATTTTTGTTGACTAGTTAACCAACCGAGTTAACTAGTTATCAAGTTGTTAACTAATAGTTAACTAGTTAACTAATCGAGTTAACTTGTTAACAAATTTTTTACCCGATAACAGTTATTTTTGTTAACTAGATAACCAACCGAGTTAACTAGTTATCAAGTTGTTAACTAGTTAACCATCCGAGTTAATTAGTTAACATATCAAATTGTTAACTAGTTAACCATTCAAGAAATTACAAATTCACATATAATTTGAAGGCAACCAATGAGCTAAAAATTATGTCATATAACTAGTTAACATCATAATTTAGATAACAAGTTTAGAAGATTTTAGTTGATAACTAGTTATAAAAATTAGTTAACTAGATAACTTATCGAGTTAACTAGTTAACATCATGACTAAGATAACTAGTTAATATCATGACTAAGATAACTAGTTAACATTTTTGTAAGATGATAACTAGTAAACCAATCGAGTTAACTAGTTAACATCATGACTAAGATAACTAGAGGTGTTAACTTTTTTGGTACTTTATGTTTGGGCAGATTTCATTTTGGTACACAGCGTTTCAAAAATTTCATTTCAGTCATTTTTGTTTCAGAAAATTTCAAAACAGTATTTTCATCAAATTCCGTTCAAATTTTCTGTTAAGTACTGACGTGGCAGCTAAGTCACACATCCTAGTCAGCTAAAATATTAATAAAATAATAATTTAATTAATTTAATATTAAAATTTGATTTTTAATAATATAATTACCTTTTTAATGAAAAGATAAAAAGTTTTTTTTTTCCGAATTTTTTTCCTCTACCCCTCTTCTCTCTCCTCCCACCTCGAAAATACATGTATATCAAAACGTTTCACGGTTTCAATACTACACTTTTCACCACTTTTTCATTTAGATTGGACGGAATTGTACGGAAATACCATTTCGAGATTTTCTAAAACGATAATGACTGATATGAAATTTTTGAAACGATGTGTACCAAAATGAAATTTCTTCCAAACGTTAGGTACCAATAAAGTTAACACCTCAAGATAACTATAAGATGATAACTAGTTAACCAATCGAGTTAACTAGTTAACCAATTGAATACAATATTAAACTGTCAACAATATGAAATTTAGTGACTAGACTAAACTGTCAACATTCAAATATTCACAAAATGGCCAAAAATACTAAACTGTCAACAATATGGAAATTAGTGACTAAATTGTTAGCAACCCCAAACTACTCCCACACCTAACCTAACGCTAAATGGCTTCTTCTTTTCACCAAAATAAGAAACCAATTTCAATTCATTACAGTTTCAATATCGCTAAACAAAAACCCATAAAAAATGGCTAAATGAGAAGACCAGTACTGTCGATTATGGGAAGAAGACTGACGAAGCTCATCACTTCCATAAGCAGGTTCCGATTAATGTCTCCCTATTTCAGTGTAAATTAACTATTAATACTTTTTTCTTTCATAAAATGGCACTTAGATTTATCTTTAAAAACACTACCACCCGTCTTACTAAGGAGAGATAATTTTGCAGTCATTTTATCGTAGAGTGTGTCGATACATGAAATTTTGTGCCTAGTAGAACGATGATTTGGAGTTGATTGGACTTAAAATTTTTTATCACATGCACAATATGAGTTTTTTTTCTAAATACCCTTAAATAATTTGTTTAGAAAGATACTTTTCTTAATCCATGCCGTCACATCATTGTCCTACTAGGTACACATTCTCACGTATAATCTAACTTGACATAACAAATTAATTAAAAATTATCTCAGATTATTAGGATGTCTATGTTCCGCAGGTTGTATAGGAGGTGACGCCTTCTGTTGGGACCAAAGACCACTGGCAGGAGCCTTCCTTTGGGGTTTTTGTGCCCACAGGGTGGCAACTGTAATAGGTTTTGCAACATTCAATGCTAAAAAACCCTTTAATAGTTAGTTTGCACCAAATACTAAACATAAGTGACAAGTTAATAGTTAGTTTGCACCAAAAACTAAACATAAGTGACCAATATTTTACTCGATACTCAACAATACACTTGATGTTGAGCTATGGTACGAAAATCCACGACCCTCTCAGTCTTCTCCTCGAGGACCACCGATTGTCTAAATCTTTCATAATCATATGGGATCGATTCAAAGCTCTCATAGTCAATCTCCAATGTTCAAAGCTGTGTGGCGCCGTGTGGGCGCCACCATGCAATGAATTCATTACTACGTCTACGTACTAACAATTTAGACAAAACCTATATGAGACTTCTAATTCTACGTTTACTATCAAATGTAAGACTTGTCTACTAAAAAGGTGTAGCTAAATAGTACGCTTTTAGGGTTTTATGAGTTTACTTGTCTACTATATATAACTTTGAAAGATACAATTATGGCATGCAAGACAGTCTAATTAACAACCTAATTTTTTGAGACGCAAGAAGAGAGTGCAGATTGGTTGAACCTTCGTCTGGCTGACTCCACGTCATCTCGTATATAAGAGAATAGGATAGTAATCGGTACTTAGGTGATGTATATGTGTATTTTAGTGAAAGAATCCGATGGAAGGTTTCCTGGCGCAAAAGTGTCTCACTGTTCTGCTATGGGGTTACTCAGGTATTTATAGCCTGAGCGATATCGTTATCATTCATTCATCCTACTGCTACTGATTGTAGGTACGGATGCCTCGTCCACAATTGAAATGTCGTACATTTCTTCAGGATTCCACAATTGAAACGAGTTTATGTGGGCCAAACCCATGTTGTACGTGAGGCCCATCACCTTTAAGGCGAGTCTGGGCATCGATCAATGTCTTTCTGAAGCCCTCTGATAGATTACGTGGGTCCAAGGTCTAAGCCCGTGTTCTCAATTCAATGGACATGCTTTCTCAGTCAATCCACATTACTTCAGTGAGCCCGTTTTCTCAGTCGATCCACGTCGCTCTAGTGAATCCATCATTATCTTTAACTTGACAACACATCTAAAGTAATAAATCCCCCAATCAATTAAATTAACAAATCTTGTGATCTCTCTAACCATTGGACTTTAGCATTCATGATCTTCTTAGAAAAAAGAATCTTCATTCTATCTTTTGACTATTCTCCTACCTTATCATCAACCTCGATCGCCATGGCCGAACTCTCTCACCGGATTGGTCGTTGTTGCAATGTGAAAACAAATAATAAAAGGGAGATAGTGAAGGCCTAAGGAAGTATTGTTCATCCAAAATGGATTAGGACTTGTTTGGAAGTACCTACTTTGGATTCATTACTCCACCTTTTCATCTATTTATTCTTCTTTCTCTAGAAGTCTTTGTTTGTTGTTCCCTTTTCAACACGTACATGCATTCAAACACTCCATTCTTCATAGTGTTGTGATTGGATGACAAGGGATCTCAAGTTGTCATGAACTATTGTATCCCAATAACTCGAATTGTTGGAAGAGAGTTCTGAATGAATCTTATATTGCATATTAACATACCCCCTCAAAGAAAGCCCGTGAAAGGAAAGAAGCCAATGAAAGGGGATTGAAGTTTGCAAAGGTAAATTATTTTATTGGGGGCTATCGAGATTCGATACCAAGACCTTTCTCTTTCGGTCATCAAAGGCTCTGATACCATGTCATGAAACCGTTGCATACCAACAGCCTGAGTTATGTTGGGATGCAACGGTTCATGGCACATGCAAAGCCATGAGTTATTAAGGCTTGTCTAGGAGAGGTGGAATTTTTTAGATTTTGTTTCTTGTAAATTCGAGATTTAGAATGTTGTGGTTTTATATTATCTTGTGATTATAAATGTTATGTTTGAGATTGTGTATATCCAATTTTTTTTACGAGTCCAATTGTTGCATGCATAAACTTGTCGCCGTTCTATAGAATGAGATCTCCCCTCTTTTGACATAGACACATAAATGTCGATTCCAACACCTTATCGACTTGAAAATAATATTATTCTGCTACTTATTTTTGAATAGTAACTAAGTAACTAAGTAAGAAGTTCTAAACTCAACATTTTACAATGTCACACGATGAGAATAAATATTAAAACTACATGTTCATGAATTCATCCATTCATAATTTAACCGGTTCAACAAATTAAACAAAACAGTAGAACTTTCCACATTATTAATTAGAAACAAAACACTCTTTTATCTTTTTTTTTTCCTGCAACTTAGAGTTAAAGCTCTCCATCTGAAAACTCTAGAGCTTCCTGCCCCAACTGCATTGTCACGATTTGATTTGTGATCCTTGCTTTTATCCCACCAACTCCAACATATGGTTGTTGATATTGTTCTTCGACATAGTTTTTTTTTTTACCATGAGACGATGGCTATATATATACAGAGAGAAGTGAGAAACTAGTTATATATGATTAATGTAATCTTTGAGGATCAAGTTGGTTTAAATAGGCGTGGGCTGCTAATAATAGAATAGATTGATAGGAGGCAAGCAAAGATCGAAAGCCGCCTCTCTTTCTATTATTTGGAACCTTGTAAATTATAATTATAATAATAGACACAATAAATAGGATTAGGATCCCTCTGAGAAATTCCCTAGTACACCAACTCACTTGGCTTAATTAAAACAAAAGGCCAAAAAGGTTCATTAATTAGCCTAATCAAATGTTTATAGTTTAATAATCAACATCAACTGGCTTTTAACAATCTCCTTTGGATTGATGGTCTAATAAGAACTGGTTAAAACTGTAGTGTCTTTCTGTTCCCTCTAGGTCGATTGACCAATTCAGAAATGAATTATCTTGCTTGGAATTGTCGATGAATTTGCTCTATTTTCACAAATAATGAACTTAAACAGTTGGTAAGGCGAACAAGACCAACTTTCCTTTTTATTTGCGAAACTCATGCAAGTAAAAAGGTGGTAAAAGATAAAATATTTGCAGCTGGTTTTCATACCTTCCATTTTAGATCACGTGAAAAGAGAAAAGGAGGAATTGTTCTTACTTGGGACTCAGAATTAAACTGCCAAATTCTATTTTCCTTCCCTTATGCCATTGGCATCATTTGGGAAATTTCACCAAACAATAAAATTTACGTCATCGGAGTTTACTTGTCCACAAAAATGCAAGAAAGGGCCGACCAACTGCATCGCATCCGCGATAATATTCTTAATCTGAACGGACCAATTGTTATCGGGGAGATTTTAACTGTATCACTAATCGATTGGAGAAGGAAGGGGGAAACCCGCCAAATCCGAGAGCTTTAGCAGACTCCTTGCCTTTATCTTGACTTACAATTAATTGATGTAGGATTCACTGGCCCCATAGTCACATGGTCAAATAAAAAAAATACTGAAGATGTAATCAGTTGTGACTAGATAGGTTCCTCATTTCTCCTCAATGGTTAGAAGCTTGGCCAGAAACTGCTATTAATCAAATTAATACATCTAGCTCAGATCACTTAGCTATCCATCTCCAGTGTACACCAAGAGAGTCACCAACAAGGAGGTTATTCAGATTTGATGCAAGGTGGATTAATAACGATGAAGTAAGGAACATAATTTTAAATTCTTGGCATTTACCAACAGCAGGTCTTCCAATGTTCAAAGTTGTGTCCAAATTAAAAAGATTGAGGCATAAACTCTTTGAATGGGTAAGGGCAGGTACATCAAATTCAGCAAGGAAAATCCGGAGTTTGGAGGAAAAAATTGCAGAGGAAAAACTAAAAATCCCAATTGATTGGGAAATAGTAGTTGGCTTGGAAACAGAGTTAGGAATATTGATACATCAAGAAGAATTATACTGGAAACAAAGATATAGAACAAAATGGAATCTGGATGGAGACAAAAATACAACTTTCTTCCATCAAGCAGTGGCTAACAACGAAGAAGAAATAAGGTTGAATCTCTGATGGACTCAAATGGAGTGGCAAGGACCGCTTGGGAGGAAATGGGAAAGATTGTAATTAACTTCTACTCAGAATTATTTACATCTTCCCTTCCACCATCGGACTTTAGACGACGAATTTGTTCAATTTCAATGTCTAGGCAAGTTACTGTGGAAATGAATGAAATGCTTACTGCACCAGTCAATGTTTCTGACATTAAAAGAGCAGTGTTTGACATTGGACCAAATAAAGCCTCAGGTTCGGATGGCTTCTCTGGGGCCTTTTTTAGGCATATTGGGATATTATTGGATCGGATGTTACAGAAGCGATCATTGTTTTCTTCGAGTCAGAAGATATCTTTAAGTCAATTAACCATACATGGATTACTTTATTGCCCAAAGTTCAAAAGGTTGAGAGTGTAAGACAACTTAGACCAATCGGGTTGTGCACAGTTTTGTATAAAATTATTTCCAAGATATTAACCGAAAGGCTAACTAAAATTCTGCCCCCATATTATTAGCTCAACTCAAAATGGATTCGTTCACGGACGGGCTATTTCTGATAACATCATAATCACACATGAGGTGATGCATTGTTTATCCGGTAGGAAGAAGAGTGAAAATAAGTTCATGGCCTTAAAACTGGATATGGAAAAAGCTTACGATAGAGTTGAATGGGCATTTCTCTTTACCCTTCTTCGAAGATTTGGATTTGCGAAAAAATGGATAGGATGGATTGCTAGATGTATAATGTCGACATCCATGACAATCATATTAAACGGGCAGACTTTTGGTTTTTTCAAACCTACAAGAGGATTACGGCAAGGGAGACCCTTTGTCTCCTCTGCTTTTTGCATTGTGTTCAGAAGGTTTGACTCTATTAATTGAGGAAGCCATTGCTAGCCAAACTCTCCCCGGTGTACAAATTAATTGTCATACCCCAATATTAACGCACCTTATGTTTGTAGATGATACTTTTCTTTTTCTCAGAGCCTCGGTTGAAGAGATTGCGACTCTCAAAGAATTGTTTCAAGTATATGAACTCTATAGCGGGCAGAAACTTAATTTACAAAAATCCACTGTCACCTTTTGTAAAGCAACTTCTGATCATGACAAGGTAACATTAAGCAACCTCCTTGGAGTGCAATTGGCCACTGATGATGATGTTTATTTAGGATTACCTTCGGTCTTGAAAAGATCAAAAGTGGAATCCTTTCAGTTCCTAGAAGATGTCGTTACTAGAAGATTGCAAACCTGGAAAGGTAAATTTTTGTCTCCTGCAGGAATGAAAGTATTATTAAATTCAGTAGTAGTTGCCCTTCCAGTTTATGCAATGGGGACCTACATCATCCCAAAAATAACTTTTGATAGGATTAACAGTCTTATGGCCAATTTTTGGTGGGGGCAGACAGATAGTAAGAGGAAAATTCACTGGATCGAATGGGAGAAGTTGTGTAAACCAAAAGAACAAGGAGGACTGGGCTTTAGAGATTTCAGTAAATTTAACCAAGCTCTCCTGGCAAAACAAGGATGGTGAATCCTAAATAACGTCTGCTTTTATCCCGTGTTATCAAGGGTAGATATTTAGAGATTTCAGTAAATTTAACCAAGCTCTCCTGGCAAAACAAGGATGGTGAATCCTAAATAACGTCTGCTTTTATCCCGTGTTATCAAGGGTAGATATTTCCATGACTCAACCTTCTTTCAAGCAAAACTAGGATATCGACCCTCACACGGGTGGAGAAGCATCCTACACGGAAGGGATATTTTGAGTAAAGGATGTAGATGGCAAATTGGGAATGGACAGAACATAAGAACCTTTAAGGATCCTTGGATCCAAATGTTCATCCAAGTAGCCTTCTTCAAAATTTCGATGATGGCTCCCCCCTTGCTAATTGTGTGGTGGCTGACTTCATTTTTATGAATTTGTGGAATGTTCCTAAATTAATGGAAGCATTTCCGACATCAGTTGTGCAAATTTTTTTATCTATTCCTCTCCCCTTTCTTGAAGTACAAGACGGATTTTCTTGGCAATTCTCAAATTCTGGGGCACATACGGTGACATCAGGCTATGATCTAATATCAGAAATACCAATACAATTAACAGGAGGAATTTGGTCCGTCGCCAATTGATGAAAAATTATGGAAGGAGGTTTGGAGCCTCGAGACGCAACCAAAGTTAAAAGCTTTTCTCTGGAAATTATTCCATGGTATACTACCAACAAGGACGACTTTAAAGAAAAAGACAAAACTTGCAGATTTTTGTCCAGTTTGTTGGGAATATGATGAAACAATTGAACATTTGTTAATGTATTGTATCCTTGCTTCTAAATTGGCAACCATAACTGGAATTCCACTAAATTCTTTCCAAGGCCCAAACATTGTTATAGCTTGGCGAGAAATTCTGCAAAAACGAGTGGTCTCCCCACAAAAGGTGCTCATCTTTTGGTGGAGACTATGGAAGTCGAGGAATGAAGTTATTTTCAACTTTAAACAAATTCACCCAAAAATTTTAAATGAATGTTTTGAGGCTCACCTAAAAGAACAAGAGGCGATTATAAATCTTGCAAGAACACAACCAACAAATCAACATCACATAACTGATTTATGTGAAGAATTACTACCTTCTAGTAATTGGTTCAGAGTGAATGTAGATGGAGCAGTACTCAAGAATGAAGGGGGGCAATTGGTATGGTGGTGAGAGATTTCTGTGGAAATATAATCTTCGTAGGTGGTCTCTGTTTTCCTTTTATATGTGATCCATTCACTATTATAACCTTGGTTGTTAGGACAACTTTACTCTGGATTAGAACTTCAAATTTACAGAATTTAATAATTGAAGGCGACGCGGAACAAGTTCATTGTCGAGTCTTTGATTCTCATAGATCACATCCATTGGCAGGAGCTATAATTCAGGAGATAAGAACTCTCCTCAAAAGGATGTTGGGGTGACTTATAGAACAGTAAAAAGAACAAGGAATTCAAAAGCACATGATGTGGCTAGATTAGCACTTAATTTTATGCAGCATGGGTCCGTTATGCATAATCTAACTCGCTATGCTATCCAAAATGGAAATTAAGAACTTAGCAACATTGGTTTAGACTCGTCCTCTAACAAAAAAATATTAAGAGGTAGTATTATGGTGGTTTAATTCTCAAATTTACCGAATTTGAAAAGAAAAGGTTACATTACAAATTAAATAAATAAATAATAAAGAAAGAATTAAGGTGATGAAAATATGGTAACGTGGTCAAGTTTAGTTGTCCTAATTGATCACACAAATAATATTCCCTTTCAAAAGAATATGTAAAGTGAAGTATAAGTTTGTAAAAAGGACAAAATCTCAAACTCATGATGTCGTCAAGTTCCATTAATTAGATGAAACATTGTTTTTTTTGCATATTCCATGAATGATATGCAACATTGGTTTTTTTGCATAATTCATTTCGCCTTCCTGTTCAAAATTAAAGAAAAGGATTTAGCAAAAGCGTTTTGGTTTATCCTTCAATACTGACAACCCCCTCCTCTCCCCCTTTTTCGTAGTTTTTTAGGTCCTTTTGTTTTCTTTTTAGTTAGGTTGGTGCATGATCTTTGGCCCTCCCATTCAGGAGCTGTCACGACCAAAAAAAAAATTTAAAACAAAAGGCCAAAAAGGTTCATTAGCCTAATCAAATCTTTGGTGAACACTCCGGTGACGCACGTCACCGGTTACGCTGTCATGTGGCAGCGCGTCACCGGTTACGCTGTCACGTGGCAGCGCGTCACCGGTTACGCTGTCACGTGGCAGCGCGTCATTGGTCCACTTAATACTAATAATTTTAGTTCATATTTAGTATTATAACTTTTCTGAATGTATCAAAAAGTCACCCAATTCAATAAATTCAACAATCTATTTTTCCATCCAGTATTCCATCGGTTAAGTCAAGAACATGTTTGGACCACACAATTTATCTACCTTATCTCACAAACACAATTTACCACCGCCACACCAATTACCAACGAACTCCTTATTTTTATCCATCTCTGACTCATCGTCGAGCATAGCCTATTTTGTGCGCTGAAATCCTGCTTTTGCAAAGGTTAACTCGATCCTCTCATCAATACGAGCTATTTAGGGTTTCGTCGATCTCGATTACTTTGCTAGACTTGCTGTAGAAAATCAAGGTCGTACTTTCTAATCAGAGTGCCGAAGCCGCCGCCACCGAGGTGTCCGCCGACTCCCACCGTGGGACAGATTCCTCCAGGGAAACCAATTGGCTGCTGTGCTTGGCGATTCCATAGTAGAGCTCTCCGAGCTGGGCACCACTATGTACCCAGGCTGTCTCAGAATTACATCCACTTGAACGTGGTTGAGATTGGTGAGGTCGATTATGATGTAAGGTTTTCCGCTGCTGAGGTAAGACAGACCCTCGTAGTCGTGGCCGCCGCTGCGCTCTGATCTGTAGTCCTTCTTTTTTGCTACAGAGTATTGCTGCTTGGATATTTTTTTTGCTACAGAGTATTGCTGCTTGGATATCGGAATGGTGGGATGGAGTGGAGATGAAGTGAGGCCTTGAAGTAGAGTTCAAGTATCTCATGTTCTAGACTTTTGAGTCCAAAAGTGAGGAGAAGTGAGGTGATTCAAGGCTGAGAATTGAGTCTGAGGAACTGTTATACTTGATTTTCAGTCAAACCCAAGAGAGAAGAATAAGTGCAGAATTACTAAATTAGCCTTACGTTAATCAGTGACGATCTGCTTCCGTCGCCGCCATGGTCGTCGCCACGAGGGATGGTATCTTTACGATCTGCTTCCGCCGCTATGACTGTGAAAATCATGTCAGTACCTGCATCAATCCTGTCACCACAATTAGACCTCCTGCTGATAATCAATGCAGTTGATACCTGATGCGCAAATTAATGGTTTAAAAATGAACTAAGTAAACTAAGAATGCAAATTGAACAAGCAAACAAGTGAAGCAGATTGGAGATTTGAATATAGACTAAGGCGTTTGTCCAGACTCGAATCCGCTCTAGCTCGATTAAGACGGATGATGCAATGCAATTTCAGTTTATCAGACTTGATGACTCGACACTTCCTTGGGTAATCTCTACTCCATGGTCAGGACGCAGAGAAACTATCCTATCAAACCTACAAGTTCCTATGGTCAAGATAACTCGCAAATCCTCAAGAACGCACGAAGAACAGTGAAACGCCACAAAGATATGTAAAGAGATTAGTTTCACCGGCCCTATGGTCAAGACACGGCAACCCTAACGACCTCCTAAACTCTAGAATGATCTACGTCCATGGTCAGAACCGCAAATCAAAGATGAAACAAAATCCTACGATATGGTCAATCAACGGATTCTTAGAGCTTCAAATTAGGGTTTAAGAGAAAACTCATCACATGTCTGAATAAACTTCAATTAACATTAACGGGTTAGAAACCGACATCATCCATACAAAATCTCACTAGAGTTTCATCTAATCTGAACAAACTAAAGAGTTTAGCTCGACATCGCTACAGAAGAAATCGCAGAAACAAAGAAGAAGAGAACTGGAGAAGAAGACATCTTACTCCGAGTAAACCTAATCCTGTCGAATCCTAGAAACTCCTGAGCTAATCCTCGCTTCTCCTCGCTTAATCGTCACTTCAAAGCTTCAAAATCCTCCTCCGAGAGTGTCTGGTTCGTCGAAATCAGAATGAAGAATGAAGTCTTGTCCGTCTCTCCCTCGAAAACCCTGTTTTACTCTCCGAAATCCGTCCTGGGAAAAAGTGCGCCCGACGGCACTTAAAAAGTGCGCCGGCGCACTTTTCCATGAAAATGGCGCACTTTTCGTGGCCGATGGAAAATTTACAGGACGCCAAAAATAAAGTGCGCCTGGCGGCACCAGAAAAGTGCGCCAGCGCACTTTTCATGGATTTAGGCGCACTTTTGCCCCTGGAAATGACCTTCAGCTCTTTTGATGATTCCCGCTCCGTTTGAACTCCAAATTGATCCCCGTTTGAAGTGTCGAGCTCGTAGAAAAGTCATCCACAACGTGGTAACCTGAAATCTCAACAAAAACAACTAGAAACAACATCAAATTGCCCAAAAGAGGGCCAACGGGAGATAAAACATATTTTTCATAAAAGTCATTCAAGTTCATCACAATCTGGAGTCAAATAAGGGGAATGTCGTTCAAATGTGGCGAGATAAACGCGGTAAATCTAACGTCATCAAATCACCCCACACTTAAACGTTTGTTTGTCCTCAAACAAGAACTTTACCACAACATTGCACCAACTTGAATGAGCAAACCGAAAACCTCTTGGTTCCTAGAAAGATGTATACGGTGCTTCAACCAAACAAGAGGATTACCCAACTAACCACACAATTAGGAACCAAACTTTTGCCAGAGTGAAAGAGGAACAAGACTTTAACGAACTAGTGAACAACCTGACTTGGTAAAGGCAAGACAACGCTTACTTCCGCTACACTTACTCTAGGACGCAACCGGACACTTGCTAGATAAGGGAACACGACTAGAACAAAATTAAAGAGAATTTCATTTTTCTCTTCATCTTTTTTTTTTCCTTTCTTTTTTTTTTCCGAATGGGCGGTACAGTGTGGATACTACCGGGTACGGAGCAGCCGGAAACCTTTGGAATTCCGCGTTATCCTAGACCCCAGCCACGATCGGGAGTAGGTTAGAAGAAGAATGCCACATTGAGACTTCCCTTTGGGACTACAGCAATGGGCAGGCACGTATGCCAGCTCGTGAATCGACCCACAACTTCAATACCAAAACCATTCATTTTTCAGATTTTCTTTGATTGGGAAAAATCAATAACAACTTAAAGCACGAAATTAAAAGATCCCTTATCTAGACTCGATCATGGCTTTGGACTAGAGAATTCGAGCATCAGACAAACCAAGTCGTACACATTAACAAGTCAATTGTTCACTAACACGATAAGGGCAAGTTCCTAGAATACTTCAAGCAAGAAGAGTGGGAGATGGTCATAATTCAGGTTCTCACACACACATTTGGTTAAAGCCAAAACACCACATCAATCTCACCATATGGAAGACAGTAGGCAACCCAAGAAGTTATTAAGCAATGTGAAAAATTTCTTGCTACCGAGAATGGGAAGGTGTGAAAGAGCGACAAAACAAAGCACAACCACCGCCCATCAAAACATGCAAATAGACACCACACCCCACACTTAGAATTTGGACATTGTCCTCAATGGACCACACAAAAAGGTGAAGAAAGGTGTAAGGGGTACCGAGAAGTAGATCATGAGGATGCCAGTGGAGGCAAGAGTGAAGTACCGGCGGACAGTCATGGCGGGAGCTGAGGATAGCCTGAAACAGGAGAGAACCTCACAACAAGATTAGAGTAATTAGGAACCAACTGGATGTCTGACTCTAAACAAGATAGACTGACTCAATTAAAATTAAAATAAAATAAAAGGGGTGTGTGACTATCCAAGAGCGCGCACTTTTTCAAATTTCCAAATTTTTCTGTGTTTTTTTTTTTTTTTTTTTTTTTTTTTGCCTGAGTGCCCAAAAGTGCGCCCGGGAGACACTAAAAAGTGCGCCAGAGCACTTTTGGGTAAAAAAGGAGCACTTTTTGACGAATTTTTAAAATTTCCAGGAGGCTTTTGAAAAAGTGCGCCTGACAACACCCAAAAAGTGCGCCGGAGCACTTTTCGACCAAAAAGGAGCACTTTTTTACCTGAAGCAGAAAATAGAGAATTTATTTGGTGAAAAATTTGAAAATCAAATTCATTTCGGCGACCAGGACCCAAAATTTTACACCCAAGGACAGACACACACACAAGAACGGACTCCACGACTCTACCACGGACTCAAAATAAATAAAATAAAAGACTCAAGCTCGGGTTGCCTCCCGAGAAGCGCTCTTTATTTTACGTCTTTGAGCTAGACGATACCTGGTCTAACGTGCCGCATCCCAGCTCAGAACTTCTTTCAGACTGGCATCCGTATCCTGAAAGAATACCTTCATCGCTCCACTCTGAAGCACAAATTTCTTCCCGCTAGCATGGTAAAGCTCCAATGAACCGTCGCCACGCAATCCAGCTACCTCAAAGGGTCCAAATAGCTCCACTTTGTCCAGGACCACATCTGGGGGTCTGGTAGGAGTAGTTTCATGGGGCGGCGCCTTATCTTTCTTAGGAGGCTTGTTCTTCTTCTTAACTCCACCTGTATCCTTGGTAGATACTATCGCCGCTACCTGATCCTGCAAAGATGAAGATGAATAAGGAGTATCCATATCGGTAAATACAGTATAAACTGAAGCATTTTCAAACACTAACGACATGGATTTCTTAGCGGAAGAGTGCATATTAGGATCAGTGGGGGGATTTCGAATGTAATAACTTTTTCCTCATCCCGAAAGGTCAACCTCCCAGCCTTTGCATCTATGAGTGCACCAGAAGTGGCTAGGAAGGGTCGTCCCAAGATAAGGGAATGTTAACACCTCCATGCAATCAATAACCACAAAATCAGTCATGAAGTAGCTATCATGCACCTTAACTACAACATTTTCAGCAATACCCCTAGGATGTCTAACAGTTTGATCAGCTAGGTTGATATTCATGGTGGTAGGAGTTAGTCTAGGCAGTCCTAGACGCTCAAACAATGAGTAAGGCATAACACTAATGCTAGCACCTAAATCCGCAAGAGCTCTATCAACCAAATATGTGCCAATAGAACAAGGAAAAGAAAAACTCCCTGGATCAGGTTGCTTTGGCACCACGTGGCTCTGCTTCGGATTAGACTCGCCAGCTCCATGGAGGGTAACTGTGGCTATCTCCTCTATCTCGTCTGCTTTCGTCTTTTGAGAGGAGTTCTTTGGAAGAGGATGGACAACTTTATCTTTCTTCTTATCAGGAATCACGCTTCTCAGCTCCTCCACCACAGCAGCAGCTTCTGCATTTTTCAGCTTCTTCTTCTTGGAGAGAATTTCTTTCATATGCCTAGCATAATCCGGGTTTGCAAGAAGTTCTTCCAATAAAGCAACTCCCATCTTCTGGTTATTAATTGTTACCAGAGTCTTCCCCAAGTTCTCCTTGTTTAGCACAGGTCTGTTCAAGGCTGCAGGATAAGGTGCTTTTGGTCGGTAAGGATCGACTGGTGGAGTAGCTTCCTTTCTTTGCTGCTCCTTCTGACACAACTGCTCCATTGGCTTCTCCAATTCATCCGTGCCATCCTGAAGAGAAACTGCTCCACAGAATTCTTCCTTAGTTTTGCCTCCTCCGGCATTGTTAGATGAAGAGGAGGGAGTTGTGCTAGGAAGAAGACCAACTACCTTCTCCTGCAAAAAGTTGGTTATTGCCGTCACCCGATCGTCTAGCTTCTTGACAGAGGCCTCGGTGAGTGAAATGTCCTTCTTATTGGATTGAGTCTCAGCAAGAATCTTGTCCAACATGATATCGGAGTAGGACTTAGGCGCAGAAGAGCTCGAACCACCGTTATTGTTCTGATTTTGGTCCTGGTTCTGATTGTTATTCCAGCCTCCTCTGTTCTGCCATTGGGAATTCTGATTCTGATTCCCATTATTCCTATGATAACCCCCTTGGTTCTGGTTATTGTTCCAGTTCCCTCTGTACTGCCATTGGGAGTTCTGATTCTGATATCCTCCCTGATTCTGGTTATTCCCTTGGTTTGGGCCACCCACATAAGCAATCTCCTCTTGTTGTTGGTCTTGGTTACTCTCAAACTTCCAAGTACAGCCCTCTGCTGAATGACCTGCACCACCACAATTCGAACACGGAGTGGATACAGCTGATACATTCTCTGTCCGAGTACGCTCCTTGAACCCTGGCGGTGGAGCTGTAGGAACACCCGGTGAAGGAGCTATCTTAGCCCTTTCCAGCTCATGCTTTAATCTTTGCACTTCCATCTCCAATTTCGAGTTCTCCAACTCCAACTGACTTTGAACAAGGTCTACTGGTGCAGGAACTGTGGGAACGGGGTATTGGGCATCAGCAGAAAATCTCCTTTGCCCCAGACTCCTGTCGTCCAGCTTTAAGGGATTAGCTTGCATTAGAGACTTGATCCTCATGGCAAAGACCTTGCAAGCAGCCAAAGCCGCGGCTGCGGTCATATCATCCAAGTCTGTATTCAACTGTAAAGAGAAATCCTTCCTCTTCTCATAATCCAAGCCTCGGAGGAATATAGAGAACTTGTTATAGTCATCCCATCCATGGTGAGGACAAGCTCGGAGAAGCCCTTGAAATCTTTGCCAAGCCTCATAGAAGTTCTCCTCCGGACCACTTGTGAAACCTGTTATTTGTGCCCTGAGTGCATCGGTTCTGGAAGGGGAGAAGAACTCTTCTAGGAATGCTGTAGCCAGACCATCCCACGTAGTGAAGTGATTCGCAGGATGATCATACAACCACAGTTCTGCTTGACCCTTCAGAGTGAAAGGAAAAAGCTGAAGTTTGACTGCATTATGATCCGCTTCATTGTTGGAGACTGTATGAGCCAGCCTCAAGAAGTTCCTCACATGAGCATTCGGGTCCTCATTAACACCTCCAGAGAAAGTGTTCCCGTTTGCTTGAATCATGTTGATCAAGTGAGATGGAATGTGCAGATTCCGAGTTCCCGTGTTGGGAATCTGAATGCACGAAGCTGTCCCATCTATGGTTGGACGATCATAATCCTTCAATGTCCTTTCCGCCGCCATAACTTCAATCTCAGGTGGGATAGGAGGATCTGTGGGAGGATCAGTAGTAACAATGGTGGATGGTGAAGGCGAAGATGTAGATGAAGATGTGAAGAAGTTCTTCCTTGCTTTAGGTGTCTTGGCGGGAGGAGGAGGTACAGGAGTAGTGCCGAACTGAGTGTAGAAAATTCTGCCCTTGTCAGCTATGCGCTTACTCTGTCTTCTTTCTTCCGTACCTGCAATCCTGCCTGAAACAACAAAAACAAGAAATACCAAGTAATAAAAAAATGTGGGAGATAAGAAATGATGAAAGAGTGAATGAAAAGCTTAGACGCACAATGCCTTTCCTAGAAAAAGAAAAGCTCCCCGGCAACGGCGCCAAAAACTTGATGCGCAAATTAATGCACACTAGTTTTAACTCAATAGATTTCTCCAAAGAGATCGTTTTTCCCTAGGGTCTTTCTTTTTCTATTACTCAACAGTTGTGGAATAAGCAATTCGGGTTTTCGTGCTGGGTTTGAAATGGTTTAAAAATGAACTAAGTAAACTAAGAATGCAAATTGAACAAGCAAACAAGTGAAGCAGATTGGAGATTTGAATATAGACTAAGGCGTTTGTCCAGACTCGAATCCGCTCTAGCTCGATTAAGACGGATGATGCAATGCAATTTCAGTTTATCAGACTTGATGACTCGACACTTCCTTGGGTAATCTCTACTCCGTGGTCAGGACGCAGAGAAACTATCCTATCAAACCTACAAGTTCCTATGGTCAAGATAACTCGCAAATCCTCAAGAACGCACGAAGAACAGTGAAACGCCACAAAGATATGTAAAGAGATTAGTTTCACCGGCCCTATGGTCAAGACACCGGCAACCCTAACGACCTCCTAAACTCTAGAATGATCTACGTCCATGGTCAGAACCGCAAATCAAAGATGAAACACAAAATCCTACGATATGGTCAATCAACGGATTCTTAGAGCTTCAAATTAGGGTTTAAGAGAAAACTCATCACATGTCTGAATAAACTTCAATTAACATTAACGGGTTAGAAACCCGACATCATCCATACAAAATCTCACTAGAGTTTCATCTAATCTGAACAAACTAAAGAGTTTAGCTCGATATCGCTACAGAAGAAATCGCAGAAACAAAGAAGAAGAGAACTGGAGAAGAAGACATCTTACTCCGAGTAAACCTAATCCTGTCGAATCCTAGAAACTCCTGAGCTAATCCTCGCTTCTCCTCGCTTAATCGTCACTTCAAAGCTTCAAAATCCTCCTCCGAGAGTGTCTGGTTCGTCGAAATCAGAATGAAGAATGAAGTCTTGTCCGTCTCTCCCTCGAAAACCCTGTTTTACTCTCCGAAATCCGTCCTGGGAAAAAGTGCGCCCGACGGCACTTAAAAAGTGCGCCGGCGCACTTTTCCATGAAAATGGCGCACTTTTCGTGGCCGATGGAAAATTTACAGGACGCCAAAAATAAAGTGCGCCTGGCGGCACCAGAAAAGTGCGCCGGCGCACTTTTCATGGATTTAGGCGCACTTTTGCCCCTGGAAATGACCTTCAGCTCTTTTGATGATTCCCGCTCCGTTTGAACTCCAAATTGATCCCCGTTTGAAGTGCCGAGCTCGTAGAAAAGTCATCCACAACGTGGTAACCTGAAATCTCAACAAAAACAACTAGAAACAACATCAAATTGCCCAAAAGAGGGCCAACGGGAGATAAAACATATTTTTCATAAAAGTCATTCAAGTTCATCACAATCCGGAGTCAAATAAGGGGAATGTCGTTCAAATGTGGCGAGATAAACGCGGTAAATCTAACGTCATCAATACCTGTAGAAGCAAAGTAATTGAGATCGACGAAACCTAAGTAGCTCGTATTGATAAGAGGATCGAGTTAACCTTTGCAAAATCAGGATTTCAGCGCACAAATAGGCTATGCTCGACGATGAGTCGGAGATCAGATAGAAATAAGGAGTTCGTTGGTAATTGGTGTGGCGGTGGTAAATGGTGTTTGTGAGATAAGGTAGATAAATTGTGTGGTCCAAACATGTTCTTGACTTAACCGATGGAATACTGGATGGAAAAATAGATTGTTGAATTTATTGAATTGAGTGACCTTTTGATACATTCAGAAAAGTTATAATACTAAATATCACTATAACAAAATGGCCATTTAACGGCGCCAGGTTTGCAGCGGCCAGTATTTGGCCGCTGTTAAATTTATTTAACAGCGGCTAAGTGGCCGTCGTTTAAATTGGACAGTTTAACAGCGGCTAAAGGTAATTTAACAGCGGCTTAGTGGCCGCTGTTAAAATGACGCATTCTGATTGACTGGTTATATCTCAAACAGATTGTCGAACAGTTTAACAGCGGTCGGGATAATTTAACAGCGGCTTAGTGCCGCTGTTAAAATGATGCATTCTGATTGGCTGGTTATATCTCACACGGATCATCCTTCTTCTCTTTCTTCTCTTTCTTCTTCTCCTCTTCCGCCGATCTTCATCTGCTTCTTCTTTTTCTTCTTCTCTGCCAATCTTCCATCATCTTCTCTTCTTCCTTGTCTTCTATCATCATCAGGAGTAAGGGTGGGGTCGGCTGGTCGGCGGGGTGGAGAGTTTAGGCGGCGGCAGCTGGGGGTCGGAGAAGCGAAGGAAGGAGTGGGAGGCAGGGGCGTGGGGCTTCTGGGATCGTGACAGCGTCGGAGAAAGGATGGCTGGTCGGCGGTGAGATTTGAGTGGCGGCGACGGGAGTTGGTCGCTGGGTTGGAGTGCTGGCGGTGGGGGCTTCTGGGATCGTGATGGCGTCGGAGAAAGGATGGCTGGTCGGCGGCGGGGATTTGAGTGGCGGCGCGGGAGTTGTCGCTGGGTTGGGGGTTGGCCTGGCTAGGGGGCGGCAGCTAGGAGGTCGGCAGCAGGAGTCGGACAGAGAAGTCGGAGCTCCGGCTAAATTTTTTTTCCAAAGAAATAATTTAACAGCGGCCTAACTGCGCTGTTAAATGAAATAATTTAACAGCGTCCAACGGCCGCTGTTAAATTTGAAATAAATTAACAGCGGCTGTCATGTTTAACCGCGGCCACTTTTGGCCGCTTTTAAATTTTTTTTTAACATTGGCTAATTTAGCAGCGGCCCGTGGCCGCGGTTAAAATAATTTAACAGCGGTCGTTGCCGTGTTGACCTTGATTGTTGCCGCTGTTAACTGTACAATTTCTTGTAGTGTATGAGCTAAAACTATTAGTATTAAGTGGACCAATGAAGCGCTCCCACGTGGGCGCGTAACCGGTGACGCACGTCACCGGATGTTTCCTCAGGCTAGAGATCCAGCTCCAACCCTTTCCAACCTTTTCAAAAATTAGATCCCCCTTTGACCAATCTAATGGTCCAGATTTGTTAGGTATTTGGACTTTACACATAATTTAATTATTATATTTAATTTAAATATTTAAATTTTTATTTTTTATTTAAATATATTTGTTTAATATTTAAATATTCAGACTCTATTTCTCAACCACTGTTGCTAGCCAACATCGCCGGCGACTTTTCCGGCAAGGCTCCTGCGAAATTTTTTTTTTTTTTAAAAAATTTTTTTACTTAAAAAAATTGTTACCACCTTCTTTTTCCTGTTAACTGTTAAAAGTTTTTTTTAATGATAACTAGTTAACTAATTTTTAATAAAATAGTTAACAGGGTTTTCCGGGGGGACTCCGTCAAACGACCAACTTCGGTGACTTTTCCGGGGAAGGATGTTAACTAGTTAACACGTTTTTTTTTTCTGTTAATAGTTAACTTTTTTTTTTAGTTTGATAACCCGTTGCCAGTGTTGTTAAAAGGTTTTTGTTCATAATAGTTATTGTACTAGTTCAAAGTTTTTTGGTGATAAATAGTTTTAAACCCAAATTTTTAAAAAGATTTTTTAACCCATTAACAAAAAATCTTGTTAAAAATTGGGTTTAAATATTTTTACCAAAACCCTTATTAACAAATTAGATAACCAAAAAACCTTTTTTAAAAGATTTTAAATGATAGCTAGTTGACAGTTTTAACCCCGATAACTAGTTAACAAGTTTTTTATTGATAAAGTTAACGAGTCAAAATTTTTAAAGAGATTTTTTTTTAACAGGTTATTAACTAGTTATGTTTTTTTACCCAGTTAACTAGTTAACAATTTTAGGTGATAATTGTTATCAACATTGTTAACTAGTTATCAAAAATTGTTAACATGTCATTAACAATTAGCAAAAAATTTGTTAACTAGATAATTATCGAGTTAACTGTAACATCAAGACAAGATAACTGTTAAAATTTTTTAAAAACGATAACTA
>CM068301.1:6081795-6229059 GCA_034768395.1 Linum lewisii
CTACAAAACCCTAAAATCCAAAAACAACAATTACTCCAAATTCATAACAAAATACAAAAATATGAAAAAACAAACTACTATTTAAAAGAGTTGAGAGAGGGGAGAGGTTGAGAGAATTGAGAGGAGGGTTGCAAACTGCCAAAAATTTGGCGTCTGTCCGGGGTTTTTTATAGTTTTGGGAATTTGCTGGGTCAATGACCGACGCTAATTGGAAATTGGGGCCGAGCAAATTCCCTGGGGTTTACGTCGGTTGCAACCGACGTAACCCCATTATACAACCGACGCCAAATAATGACTGGTTTGCACCGGGGGTTTGAGGGGAATCACTTTTAGCGCCCTTTTTTTGGATGATGTTAGCGCGGTCGATGTTTGACCGCCCAAAAAACCCTGGGGCAAACGCGAGTCGGGTTTTTTTAGCGGGTTATCTGTCGACCGACGCAAAATTCTTTCCCTGCCGACCGACCCCAAACTTGCCTTTTTTTGTAGTGACAGCCATGTCGGGGGTTGCTCCTCTATGCCTTTTCTTCCCCATTCCCTCCGGTCTTTTCCTGCGGCCCAGCCTCCGTCCTGATTTAAGGTTGATGACTTATCTGGTTTATGCATTTTTGGATGCATTGAATGAGTACTTATAATTACTAGAAATGTTAATTTTTTTAAATTTTCTGTGTTTGACAGTAATTTTTTTTGTGTTATTGTGGGCTAATGAAGCTCCTCCCCTCAAGGCCAAAGTTTGAGATTCCGGGTTTTTCAGGGGGCAGTGGAGTTGTTGATTGTATTTGACTTTTTGTATCAAATTTATCATGTACTGTTTTGTTTTGTGGATATTTAATTATTTTTGTTGGATTGAGGTTGTCTTTTGGTTTTGTATTCAGTTGAGATTGATTATGAAATTTTTTTTAAGTTTCGTTTAAGATTTCAGTACATTGTTTGTTCAACCGGCAGAAAACCCAAATAATGGCCCAATTTTGGGGGGGTAAAACCCACGAAAAGCCCAGGAAAAAACTACGAAAAAACCCGTTGGAAAGCCACTAAAAAAGCCCGATGGAAAGCCACTAAAAAAGCCTGATGATGAGGCCCACGAAACAGCCAGGCCGGCCTTGCCGGGGAGGCCCACGAAACAAAGCCCGCTCTGGGATTAGGCCCTTTGTCACAGGCTGTCTGTGACAAATGTTTGTCGCAGGCGGCCTGCGACAAACGTCTGCCTGTGACAAACTTTGTCACAGGCGTTGCCTGCGACGCGCTGTCTGTGACAAAGTTTGTCGCAGACAGTCGTTTGTCGCAGGCCGCCTGTGACAAACGTTTGTCACAGACGGCCTGCGGCAAACTTTGTCACAGACAGCGCCTGCGACAAAATGCGCTTTGTCGCGGCTCATTTTGTCGCAGACAAAAAAGCACTTTGTCGCAGGCGGCGCCTGCGACAAACCTTGTACTTTGTCACAGGCCTGCCTGCGACAAACTGCATTTTTGCCTGTGACAAAAAACCGTTCTGTTGTAGTGGTGCCCCCAATCCGTTGTACGTGCAAGTCTCACCGAAAATGTGCAAACTTCATACTATTTCGTGAACCATTCATTTAAGAGAGTAAACAAGATGATATCCATTCATAATCATCTCTCAATAACTCGAGTTACTGAGATGTAACGATTATCAACAACCCACTAAAAGTGATGGGTGTAGACAATCATGGGGAGCTAGGTAGCTAGGTATAGCCTTTTGGCGTAAGATATGGAAGATAGGTGTATGCGTATGGTTATGGACTTTTTTAACGTTGTATTATTGGAGAGAGCTGAATTTATATTTATAAGAGCTTATGGAAAGGGAAGGAAAGAGTGGGGCGGGAGAAGATCACATGCTTCTGTGGGGAGACTTGTGTAGAGTGGGTACAGCCAGGATCCAGTTGGCCCGATAACTAAACAACCCTGATCGATCGACCGTATGCATCGTGGCTGATGTTATTGCCATATGTATATATATTCATTTCTTTCTCTTCCTTGAGTTACCTAGCTTTCTGGTCTGTGGGACGGGATATATATGTGTTGCGACGAAAACTACACTATGATGAGAGAGTTCAAAACGTAGGGATTTACAAGATGTTTTTTATCCATTACAAGACTTGTCAACTTGTCTGTCTGGGCCGTTATAATTTATGTTAGGGAATTTGGATCACATAACTTTAATAATTTTAGTAAATGACTAGCCAATTAGGGTTAATTTGGTACGTAACTTGTTTATAGCTTGTTTTTCATTGTAATTTATATCATCACACCATATATAGTAGTCGATGATCTCCTGACTTGATATAACAACTAGAGACATAATACTCTTCTCACAAAGGGGAGTTGGGTTAACAAAATATTTGTGTTTTGTCTTTGAGTTTTCTACTTATAATTACGTTTAATTCTCTGCTGAGATAATATAAGTTGAATTTTTAATCTCATTGTTAAAAATGTTAATGGATCATATAAATTCAAGACTGAAACTTCTTTCAACAATTCGAGTTACGGGAACGTAATGATTTATGACTTGACGTACATCATAGTCTCTAACAGACAAAAAACATCACGATTACACAAAATTTATCGAAATTGTGAAAATTTAATTCTGATTATCGTAAAACTTTTGTCATATCAAACTCACTATAATCGAAAAATCTCAACATCAAATACTAAACTCCAATATAACAATCTTTCTTACATAAGATGAATCTTTACAAAATTTATTAATCCTTCGACAGAGCCACATTAAAGTTCCAATTTCCATGTTTAATCCCTATGCTAACTATCTTTCATGTTCAACTAATGACGAAACAGCCACAAATCTGTCTCCAAATTGTTGTGTTCATCATCAAACTTACACCATGAAGCAATCCGATCATGATAATTTGGCACATGGGTCAGTAAACACAAAACCGATCAAGTGATCACACTCAACCGTAAAGACATATGCAGGTAGTGGTGATTGTGGGGATTTGGCCGGACATCTGATCTGGCCACCTGAATAACCTCGGCCCGCCAACTTGTGCTTACGTGTCCTCACCAATTATATAATATATGGAAAATAGTATTTCGGCCCTTCTACTTTGCCAACTTAACAGATAGCCCCTCGTACTATAAAATGTTCTTTTTATCCCCTCATACTTTAACCACACTTTGTCTACTAGGTCCTTTCGGAATAACTTCCACCTTCTTAATGCTTAAGTAATGTGCATTCATCTTACCACGTGAACTCTGATAACCACGTATTATCTTACTAAGCATTTTTAATTGGGAATATAAATATATATAATTAATTACATAGAATAAAATTGACGAATACAACATGCGGTTTTAAAACTCTTTATATTTCTCGTGATACCACCCCTAATTTGCCTCCCAGACCAACTCTTCATTGCCTACCTCTGATATCTCTCTTCGTTGGCGTGTAGATGTGTCTAAATTCAACGTTAAGAAGACAAAAGTAGAAACGAAAGGATCCAAGTGGTTGAAGTAGGGATGAAAAAGAGAAATTTATAAGTACAAGGGACTATTTGTTAAGTTGGCAAAGCATAGGTGGCAAAGTGTTATTTTCCCTATAATATATATTAATTCGAATAATCCAATAAAGAAGAAACAAGAAGCAAATCTTTAGGGGTGGCAAAACGACAGATTGACTTTATAATAAACCACCCATCATATCTAGTTGTTAATTAGCTAGTTAGAAATATTGTGTATCAAGTTGCTCTTTTTTCCTTTATATTTGGAGGCACACATGTTTGTGTTCTTGGTCCCATGATCCATCAACTTGTGTTTCTGTTATTATTGGATTTTATCTGATTTTTTAATGTGATTTTTGGGTTTAATAAAGAACCAATAATGTTAAGTGATGTTCTAAATCATGGGTTTTTTGGAGATGTAATTTAGAAAATTAGGGCTTAGGGGAGATAGTTTCGAAATGATGTGAGATGTTAAATTGGCGAGATTAACGAGTTAGTATGTACTTGTAATGATATAATCATGATGGGTATTGATTAATTTTGAGTTGCAAGAGGAATACTAGCGTATATCGTAAATGGTCTACATTCATAGTGTTCAAATGTTACAATGCGACTGATAAAACTCTATAGATGATATAGAGAATATATTTTACCATTCACAATATTTCGTTGGGTTATGGAACCTGATCACACTCAATTTTGTGAGGAACTAACTATGTGTTCAAACACTACAACATAACTTGGTTATGGAGGCACACTGTATGTGCCTCTAAAAGGCATTTTTCTGCCTCTATAGAGTTTTAAAGGCAGATAGCTTAAGTGCCATCAATGCTCCTGTCGCTAAATGTCTTTTGAGGCAAATACGGTGGCACATATTATCTGCCACTAATGGAAGAACCAGTGGCAGATATAATTGTTGGTAATTGCAACTTTAAACAACTCTTATTCAGTCATCTTAGCCACCTTTTAGAGGCACTTATTTTGTTGCTGAAATATTTTTTAGAGGCACATATATTGCTTTTAAAAGAATTATTTCAACAGGATATTTTCCTCTATTGGACTCTTTCACTATTTACATATATTATTTTCTACTCTTTGCTATCTATGGGATTTGAACCTGGGTGGTTCAAGGAAATGTGTTAAGTTCTTAGTTCTTACCATTTGGTTCAAGAGCAGTTACTGATGTTTTCTGCGCAGTTTTTAAATATGAATTATAAAACTCAATGATATGGAGAAACTATTCCAAGAAAAAAAATTCAAAATTGAAAAATGAACAAAAATTCTTACTCATTATTAGAAAAGAAAATTGTTAGAGTTTATTATATATACCATTAATTATATATTATCTAACGTTTATCTATACAAAATAGTACATAGTTTACAAGTTATCTGCCTTTAATTTTTTTACAAGTTATCTATCTCTAAGCTAATCATACAACATATAGAGGCAATTATAAATTGTTTGCCTCTAAAAAAATTAATCATACAACCTATAGATGCAGTTATAAATTATCTAGCTCTAAAAGAGTTTTTTGTATAAGACAAAAGACTTATAGAGGCAATTATAAATTATCCGCCACTAAAGGAATTTTTCGTATAACTTATAGAGGCAGTTATAAATTATCTGCCTCTAAAGGAATTTTTCGTATAACTTATAGATGCAGTTATAAATTATCTGCCTCTAAAATATTTAATCCTACAACTTATAGAGGCAATTATGAATTATTTGCCTCTAAAACTATAAAATAATATTTATTCAAACTTAAAAAAATAAATAAAATACAATTAGAGGCAGATATTTGCATCTATAGAGGCACATATAGTATTTGTTCTTTAAAAGTATGTTTAGAGGCAAATATATTATGCGCCTCCGTGAATCTGCCTCTGTAGCCAGGTTATATTGTAGTGAAATGTTTCAAACTCTAGAGAGCAACATCATTACAATGGTTTCTGATTTGATCGGCCAATGGATTGAAGTCTACAAACAATGCTCTTCGTGGTTTGGGACTTTGGGACGTGTGAGATGACCTTAGACTGGGTCGGGGCCGGAGAAATGGTATGTGTCAATTGGATTCGGGTTCTCGAGATTTGGATAGATTTTCATGTAGCTGTTCGAGTTTGGTTTAAAACTAGAGTTTGAGTCCTTATATTACTCACCTGATTCGTAACAATTCTATGATCTCTCAAATAGTAGACGATATCTTTGAACTCGAAAACAACGTGGGCATGCAAGATCTTTGGCCAGCAATTAAGTGATCAAATTGCATGATGGAGAAAATATTATGATATAAAGTGAAGGGAATTTACTTTATAATATATGTGCTAAAAAGGATGGGTCCAAAAGGGACACAATCATTCCTTCTCCACGTTCTGTTATTTAAGAGGATATCCATGAGTTCATGTTATATCCATAATTCGAGTTATTGAAATGCAGTACTGACATGGTATCAAAACCTCATATGACTGAAAGGTCTTGACATCAAATCTTCAATCCAATTCATGACCCCAATATGACATGGCATATATATGCATATTCTCGGACCATTAAACAACTAAAAAACTCGTATCTCGATATCAAATTTCCATACATGTACAGAATTAAACAACCATATATGTAATTGTAACTGCAACAGGATGCAATACTAAGCATCTATCTATCTATCTATCTCACAAAAAGGGTCCCCTATGAAGCCCTAAGCTAAGCATGCATTTAAGCACAATTAAGAGGATGAGAAGAAAAGTACTATCGTGGTTTCACGATAAGCTAAGCTCAGTAGCATGCACATGCAATATTTAATTAACTACATTATTATAACCATATATGCATTCAAAGAAATCGTACAACTCCATGTGAACCATGGTCATATATACCTTTTCTTCTTAAATTAATTATGATTATGACATCTAATGCATGCATTTAAATATATAAAACCAAATAACAAATAGCACTACACTCTAGTCTTGAGTCCAACCTACCTTATAAGTTAGCTACCTAGCTAGGGTGATGACTTTAAATTCGGATTAGATGGTTCATCTGAGTCGCGCGCCTAATACCATTAGATTGGACAAAATTTGTTAAGAGTTAAAACAATCTCTTGACTCAACATTTATCTCAGTCGTCTAGGTCGAAGAAGAGTATGTGGTTAATATTAAGCCGTTATAGAAAATTTAAAGACAATTGCCCTTATAGCTCAGTGGTAGAGCGTCAGTCTTGTAAACTGAAGGTCCGTAGTTCAATCCTGCGTGGGGGCAATTAAATAATTAAAAAAATCATTAATAATTTTCGTTTATAAATTGTGAAAATATTATAATCAACCTCAGCTACGAAACCATGAGAACAAAGAAAATTTGAAATAATTTTCTTTTTTGTTTACAAATGTAGAGAAAATACAAAGATAACACTTTTCTTAGTAAAAACAACACTTTCTACTACTAAGAGTTAGTTCGAGTTGGTAAAATTTTGATTATAAATTGACATTAAAAATTTGCAAATTTGATTTTTTTCAATATAATAAAATATAAAATAACATATAAAGTAATTACGCAGAAATAAAAATCTCATATTATTGTCTTTATTCACTACTAACCGAGAGTTAGTCTTGTAAACTAATAATTCGTAATTCAATATCATGCATGTGGGAAAACAAACAATAAGAATTCTTTAGTTTTTTCTTCAACAATAAAATATATCAATATTCTAATTAACCTTGAGTTTTTACGGATATAATTTGTGGAAATATAATTAACTTAAATTTAAGTTATGATAGAAATTTTAAAATACCTTTATAGCTCAGTGATAAAGTGTCAGTTTTGTAAACTGAAGGTCCGTAGTTCAATCCTGCGCGAGGGCAATATTTTCATGAATTGTATGATATTTTAATTGGAATTCTTTAGTTTTTTCTTCAACAAGAAAACCTGAGTTTATTTAAAAATAGAAATTTTAAAATTGATTGCTCTTATAGTTCAGTGGTAGAGCATCAATCTTGTAAACTGCAAGTCCGTAGTTCAATCTTGCATGTGGGCAATTCAATTTTTTTTTCCAGGAATTGTATGATCATTTAATACAGGTTGGTCCCGGCGGGGCTCGAACCCGCGACCTTCGGCTCATAAGAACAACGCTCTAACCAACTGAGCTACGGGACCATGATGAAAAGAAAATTTGAAATAAAGAATTTTTATTTACAAAGGTAGGGACAAATACTAACTAGGCTTCCTTTGTTGTGGTAGTGTTGGGAGTTTGGGACCCAAACACAGAATTTATCCAACAAAAGTTAAAGTTAATATTTTAAGTAATTATGCAAGAACAAAATTCTCATACTATTTGTCCTTTTATTCACTCAGTAGCAGAGAATAAGTCTGGTAAACTAATGATTCTTAATTTAATTGTGCATGAAAAATATGCAATAAGAATTCTTTAATTTTCTTTCAACAAGAAAATATATCAATATTTTAATTGACCTTGAGTTTGCGGATATAATTTGTGTTAATATAAGTATCTAGAAATCTACTAATATATATATGCATTTATACTAGATTAGTCGCGGCCTGTTGGCCGACTTCAACATAAGATAAATATTTAAAACATTAAATATTTAGTACGTCTGGACACAGCCCCTTCGAGTTGGCCACGGGGCTTCCTATCCTCTCCAAACTCAGTCGAGTGTCTTCGTACCTCCTAAATTTTAAATTCTTTACAAAGTGAACTCATTACTTTAATATGGGTTCGGAGCAGTCCTACTAACGTCAGCGGTGTATTTTTTTGGCAATTTTACCACGTCATTGTTGACATGTAATAGAAAATATAATTTGAAATTTAAAAAACTAAAGATATTTAAAAAAAATTAAAGGTATACATGCCAAAGAATTAAAAAATAACTGTAGACAGCCCATTGGCCGATTTTTTGTGTTAATATTTTACCAAAAAATATTTATTTTTATTTTTATTTAGATTACTTAGAAGTGTGGTTGATTTTTTTCTACTTTTTAATATATAATAATCAACAACATTTGTTGGTAAAAAATTATAATTTTGTTATCAATTGTTGGAATATAATAAATAAAAGCATTATAATTATGCTTTCTTGTTGTTATGTTGAAAACACTGCAACTTTTCTTTGATTAAATAGTAAACTACTCCAATCATTAGGTGTGACATTGTTGGTTGCTCACTTTCTCTCTTAATGATGACGTAATATTTACCGCGTTTATCTCGCCACATTTGAGCTACATTTCCCTTGTTTGACACCGAATTGTGATGTATTCGAGTGATTTTTGATAAAAATGTGTTTTATTCCCCGTTGGCCCTCTTTTGGGTCATTTGATGTGTTTTCGAGTTGTTTTGATGAGATTTCAGGTTGCCATATTGTGGAGAACCTTTCTACGAGCTCGACGCTTCAAACGGGGACCAATTCGGAGTTCAAACGGAGTGTGAAATGACCGAAGAAAATTGCCCGAACACAGCCGTAAAAGTGCGCGTTTTGGAGATAAAAGTGCGCCTGCGCACTTTTCGACCCCCTTCCCGCATTTTTTGCTTTAATTCTGGATTTTGACGAAAATTGGGTTTTTAACCCAATTTCGAGGAGAGAGGAAACATACATAATTTTTCTGGAATTCTCCACTTTTCTCTGACGAACCAGACACTCTCGGAGGTGAAGACGGAGCTTTGGAGACGCGATTGAGCGAGGATTAGCGAGGATTGACTCAGGAGCTTCAGGGATTCAACAAGATTAGGTTTTCTCGGAGTAAGATGTCTTCTTCTCCGGTTTTCTTCTTCTTTGTTTCTGAGATTTCTTCTGTAACGATGTCTGGCTAAACCTCTAGGGTTGTTTAGATTAGATGAAGCGTTAGATAGGATTTTGTATGGATGATTTCGGGTTTCTAACCCGTTTATGTTAATCGATGATCGTTCAGACTTAGATGCGATTTCTCCTAAACCCTAATTTAAGCTTTTTGATTCTGGCAACTTGATCAATTGTTAGTTTCTGGGTTTATCTTTGAATTGCGGGTCTGACCATGAACGCATTTCATTCTAGAGTTTAGGAGGTCGTTAGGTTCTCCAATAGCTTGACCATAGGATTGTCAGAACCTAATCTCTTTGCATGATTTTTGTGGCATTTCACTGTTCTTGATCGTTCTTGATTTCTTGCAAGTTAGCTTGACCATAGGAGCCTGTAGGTTTGATAGAATTGAATCTCTACGGCCTGACCATGGAGTAGAGATTACAAAAGGATTTGCCGAGTCGTCTAGTCTGTTGAATTTCGTCGATTGCATAGTTTCATCCATCTAAACCGAACTAGCGTGGATTCGAGTCTGAACAACCGCCTTAGTCTATCTTTGAAACCCCAATCTGCTTTGCCTGTTTACTTGTTTAAATTGCTTAATTAGTTTACTTAGATCTTAAACCAATTCAAACCCAAAACGAAACCTCGATTAGCTTCGACACACTTTTCTGAGTAATAGAAAAAGGGAGACCCTTGGGAAGTAACGATCTCGCTAGAGCGATCTAGCGAGTAAAACTTAGTGTGCGTTAATTTGCGCACCAAGTTTTTGGCGTCGTTGCCGGGGACTTTTCTTTTTCTAAGAAAGACATTGTGCGTTTTAAGCTTTTCATTCACTCTTTTATCATCTCTTTTCTCCCCATCTTTTTCATGATTTACCTGGGTAGTGCTTTTGTGTTTTGAGATGCAGGACTACAGGTTCGATAGCAACCAAGGATGGTACAACAATGGAATGCCACTTAATGATTACAACCAAGAGTGGAGTACATCATGGCAACCATGTATGCCAAACTGGAACGAGGAACCACCACTCATGCCTTCTTGGCCAGAGCCACAAGCTACACACTACTACCGAGATTACGAAGAGGAATATCTACATTCGCACCAGTACCAACAACAAGAGTCTTATACAGATTTTATGTTGAATAAGATCCTCTCGACCCTACGAGCTCCTAATGTTGTGAACGTCGAGATTGAGCAACAGTATCAACTGATGGAAGAAGATTCTCGAGAGCTGGTTGAAGAAGAAAATGATAACCTAGCCCATGACTGTTGTGAGCTAGAGGTATCTGATGAAGAATCTTTGACGATGGTGGTAGATGAAGATGTGGAGCTTATCCATCTTTTGATTGAAGCTGAAGATGAGCATCTGGATATTGAGGAGTTATCCTCATTTATGCTTCCGTCGAGCCAGCCTGTAGTTCTAGATAGAGATGAGCACATGGATATCGATGAGTCACCTTCATTGGTAATTCAGGCAACTGAAACTGAGGAGGGCAATGATTCTGAGGCGTATGTGCTCAACTGCCAGAGCAACTTGGATGACATTGGTGTGGAGCAGACTGCAACCATTGATTATAACACACCATACTATCTTTTTCCTCATCCAGTAGGAAAATTTGAGAAGAAAAAGTCATCCGAGCAGAACCAGGATCTACTTGAGCACCACCGACTACATCTTGTTCCTTCTGGCGTGCTATTTGGCACTAAACCGCCAACCTTGAAAAAGCTGTTTGACTTCAAGGAACTTTTGAGTTGGGGTCCATAATCAGGTACCGTCTAGCTCAAAGACGTTAAAGAAAGAGCGCTTCTCGGGAGGCAACCTGAGTCTGGAGTCTTTAAATTTATTGAGTCGAGTCCGTGGTAGAGTCGTGGTGTCAGTTTTGTGTGTGTGTCAGTCTCTGAGAGTCAAATTTCGTGATTTGGTCGTTTTAAAACCTCGAATTTTAGGCGAATTTTTCATGATTTAATTGATTTTTCCGAGTAGCAGGTCAAAAAGTGCGCCGGCGCACTTTTGAATTAAATTTCCAAACTCTCGGCGAAAAAATCAAAAAGTGCTGTTTTTTGGGTAAAAGTGCGCCGGCGCACATTTTGAAGGCTCCAGACGCACTTTTGAGAAGTAAATTTTTTTATTTTTTAAAAAATAATAATAATAATTTCAGAAAATTTGGAAATTTTAAAAGTGCACTCTTGGCTGATCGCACACACTTTTATTTTATTTTATTGAGTCAGTCTATCTTGTTCTTGAGTCAGTGGTCTATTCTGTACTTTGAATGCTCTAATCGTGTTGTGAGGTTCTCTCCAGTTTCAGGCTATCCTCAGCTCCCGTCATGACTGTCCGCCGGTACTTCACTGATGCCTTCTCTGGCAACCTTATGATCTATTTCCTGGTACCCCTAAACACTTTCTTTTCATGCTAATTGTTTGGTGTGGAACATTGAGGACAATGTCCAACATTAAGTGTGGGGTGGGATGTTTGTTTTTGAGGGTTGCTTTGCTGCGATTTCGGTATGTTCTCTATGATTGAATCTTGTTCTGTTCTTGACTTGCTTTGCTTAACTGATTTAAAATCTTTCGCAATGATGTTTAGACTGTCTTATCTAGAACCTGTAACCAGCATGTTTGAATTGAAATTAAATGAATCCGGTCAGAACAGATTTTAGAATCACTCTTGTATCTTCACTTTGAATTGCACGAAAAATGATTCGAACTCGACTAGCAGCTATTGGTGAGCTTTTGATCCGTTGCGCGTAAACTTGCAACTTGTTTCTTTTTTAGTGGCTTTCTTGTACTTGAATGCGTTAGAATTTGCATGAGACCTATTTGAAACCACGCGATAACATGAGCACTAGAATGATAGGGGCACCTAGAATTGCTACCTAAGCCAGAAGCTGTCCCGGTATTAATTCCCCTAGGTGTAAACCTTTGAGCTTGGCCTGTTCTTTCGTTCGATACTACGTTACAGCCTATTCCCATGTTTTTGTTCACCCCGTTGATCCCTTGTGGTAGTAGCCTGAGATTAGCTTACCGGAAATTGATTTGTGGTGATCTGCCTATAGCCAGAAACCGGTGGTCTTAGCTAGTATGTCCAGACGTGTAAACCCCTCTAGCAACTAAAAAATTCAGCACTAAAAAAAATGAAAAAAATAGAAAATTCCAAGTAAAGTTTCAAGTATAAGCAGTTTTTAGTTCAAAACGTTCTTCTCCCTACATAGGGAAGAACGAAAACAATAAGTAGTAAAAAAAAAAGAGAAAAAAAATCAGAAAAAAATAAATAAAGTGCTAAGTTGCTTGAGGGTATCCTAGGACGAGCGTACATTATTCCATCCGAGTCTGGTTAGACGGTAGGAATCCATAGATTTTGATTCGAAGGAGGTTAGTTGATTGTTGCACCGCACCATACCTTTCATCATCATTTATCCCTTCATCCATTCATCATAAGCCCTTGTAGTATAGAATCAGTACAGTCCCTTGCAAAGTCCTCTTGACTAGTATCTCGTGTTGTCAGAGTGGTGGAGATTGTGGTCGGAATGCAAATCTATGACATAATTCGGTCAAGAAAGTGATTGAGAGCTTAAACACGTCCCTAAACACAGAGTGTGAGAGTTCCCTATTGCTATATTTTTTGTGTAAGGAAGTCTGGTCGGTTCGGTCGGATTCGTGCTTGATTGGTGCTTGTTACTTGATGTGTGCAGATGATAGTGAGACTTGGATTTGTGTGGTAGATTTTCTTTCATGCGTGGGTTGCATTTTCTGAATGATACAATTTAGGTTAAATTGTTAAGAGATTGAACTTCGGTGTAGTTGATCTTGTCATTTGTGAATTTGGGCGAGATTCAAAAACTCTATTTGTTTGAGGACAAACAAAAGTTTAAGTGTGGGGTGATTTGATGACGTAAGATTTACCGCGTTTATCTCGCCACATTTGAGCTACATTTCCCTTGTTTGACACCGAATTGTGATGTATTCGAGTGATTTTTGATAAAAATGTGTTTTATTCCCCGTTGGCCCTCTTTTGGGTCATTTGATGTGTTTTCGAGTTGTTTTGATGAGATTTCAGGTTGCCATATTGTGGAGAACCTTTCTACGAGCTCGACGCTTCAAACGGGGACCAATTCGGAGTTCAAACGGAGTGGGAAATGACCAAAGAAAATTGCCCGAACACAGCCGTAAAAGTGCGCGTTTTGGAGATAAAAGTGCGTCTGCGCACTTTTCGACCCCCTTCCCGCATTTTTTGCTTTAATTCCGGATTTTGACGAAAATTAGGTTCTTAACCCAATTTCGAGGAGAGAGGAAACATACATCATTTTTCTGGAATTCTCCACTTTTCTCTGACGAACCAGACACTCTCGGAGGTGAAGACGAAGCTTTGGAGACGCGATTGAGCGAGGATTAGTGAGGATTGACTCAGGAGCTTCAGGGATTCAACAAGATTAGATTTTCTCGGAGTAAGATGTCTTCTTCTCTGGTTTTCTTCTTCTTTGTTTCTGAGATTTCTTCTGTAACGATGTCTGGCTAAACCTCTAGGGTTGTTTAGATTAGATGAAGCGTTAGATAGGATTTTGTATGGATGATTCGGGTTTCTAACCCGTTTATGTTAATCGATGATCTTTCAGACTTAGATGCGATTTCTCCTAAACCCTAATTTAAGCTTTTTGATTCTGGCAACTTGATCAATTGTTAGTTTCTGGGTTTATCTTTGAATTGCGGGTCTGACCATGAACGCATTTCATTCTAGAGTTTAGGAGGTCGTTAGGTTCTCCAATAGCTTGACCATAGGATTGTCAGAACCTAATCTCTTTGCATGATTTTTGTGGCATTTCACTGTTCTTGATCGTTCTTGATTTCTTGCAAGTTAGCTTGACCATAGGAGCTTGTAGGTTTGATAGAATTGAATCTCTACGGCCTGACCATGAAGTAGAGATTACAAAAGGATTTGCCGAGTCGTCTAGTCTGTTGAATTTCGTCAATTGCATAGTTTCATCCATCTAAACCGAACTAGCGTGGATTCGAGTCTGAACAACCGCCTTAGTCTATCTTTGAAACCCCAATCTGCTTTGCCTGTTTACTTGTTTAAATTGCTTAATTAGTTTACTTAGATCTTAAACCAATTCAAACCCAAAACGAAACCTCGATTAGCTTCGACACACTTTTCTGAGTAATAGAAAAAGGGAGACCCTTGGGAAGTAACGATCTCGCTAGAGCGATCTAGCGAGTAAAATTTAGTGTGCGTTAATTTGCGCACCACTTAACCATGAGGTTGAGAGTTCGATCCTTGTTCGTGAGAAAAGAATCAAAAAATTTTGTTTGTCAGAACCGATTTTTATCCAAAATACCCTCATTCCTAGAATGAAGGAGAAGCTCTAAAATCTCCAAAACGCTGACGTGTGAACTGAAAAAAATGGTATATGCTTTAATGTATTAGAAGAATTAACCCCCCTCTTTTTTCCTTCTCTCCTTAACTTTAGCTAACCAACCAATCATAATTTTTCATTTTCATTCTTATTTAATTTTTTCAACGTTTTTTCACCCATCTCTCCTACATTTTAGCATTTAATTAAAAAATCATGTTAATTTATTTAATTTTACAATCTAAATTATATTGACGGACAAAAATTCCAATTACTACTATTCAATTTTAATTTTTATGATAATATTCGTATATTCTTCATTTATTTTTAAAAATTGGTTCACTTTTTGATTATTTTAATCTTTATCATTTACACATTTTACATCAATTAGAAAATTAACTTCACTATTCAGATAATGTAATATATTATTTTTCATATTATTCTTATTGCATCATAATAAGTGAAACTATTTGAGGCATATTTTCTATAATATTTTTTTTACAATTAGAGTAGTAACTATACTTAATATTATAAATATACTTTACCAAGAAAATATAAATTATATCCCCTTACTTAAAAGTTATGAGATCTTGACACATAAATAACAAGTACTTTAATCAAAATTTAAAATTTTCTTATATGTCCAAAAATGGCTTCTTAGAATATTTTTACGTTTGAAATTTTATTTTGTAACTAACAATTTATATGTTTGGTTTAAATCGATTAATATTTTGAAAACTAAATGAGCATAAACAGGCTTAAATACAAATAATTAAATGAATTGAGAATATAAAAATAAGAGAAACAATAAAATAGTATATATATATTTATATCTATGTTATTTTTACTACATAATAAAAGAAAATATTTTTTTATGAGTAAAAGAAAATAATTTTGGATTGTGAACATCTATATATATTGTCTCTAAATAATAAATATAATTAAAAAACTTATCACCATCTACTATTGTAATTATACTTAATATATTATAACTATTGTACCGTATATAAAATTAAAAAATATGTTAATGATTGAATAACATGTACTTTAATCACAATCCTACATTTTTATGTTTGAAATTTATTTTTAAATTATGATTTACACCTTTCAATATCTTCGAAATTAATTTAGCATTCAATAATATTATACATACATTATTATATTAATAAAAAATATTTAAAATAATAGAAACATCTATCATCTATAGATACCTTAGACTAAAATTTTATAATAGCGGGTAAAAAAAAAGAATTCTCTCCGTAAGTGTAGCCTCTCCTACTGTCATAACTTTTTCTTGCTATGATTAATTAATAATTTACAGAAATATCCTAATTTTAATAAAAAATTATTCGAATCCACAATGTATTGCAATATCTTATTACATGGTCATTAGCTTACCATTAAAAAAAATACTTGATATCAAAGGTCAAAATGGTGAGCCTAACGATATATGATTCAACCACCCAAATTTTTAAACAAAAATTGTATTTGAACACTAATAATATCGAATCTAATCGGCAAGAAATTTGTGTTATCATGTATGTATAATTTTGGAAAAGTGCGTACAAGTATAAGAAAATATTTTCATACTAAAAATAAGGACAATATAATAATAAAAATTATATCAATTAATAAAATTGAAACTATTTTTATGGAAATTGTAGCGTTACTTTTAATATTAATATATTTCAGTATTAATTTCGATATCAACTATATAAAGTCTATACCAAAATCCTAATATCTTTAAAATTATTAGTTATTTTCTATTAGGATATTAATTAAATATTTATAATGACTTAAATTAATATAGTAATTAGAGAATAGAAAACGTATAAGTTAAATAGATTCTATAAAAACATGCACGTTGAAGGAAAAAGTGATAGTTTAATTTTCCAAAATTAAAATATTTTTTATATAGATGAATGAGTTTCTAACACCCTTCTATTGATTATTTCGAAAAAATTTATATCTAGACGTAATCACATACCTACCAAATATTAAATTAAATTTATTAATAGTTGGCCAGTTTGACAAAGAACTTAATTTGAATGGTTAGATATGTGTTGAGTAAACATATGTTGCAATTTAACTTCATGAGAGAAACACATGAAAGATTTGCCACCACTTTTTTTTCTAAAGGAGCCTACCTAAATGATATAATATATGCTTTTATTTCTTATATGAATTTTATAATTTAGGGTTTACAATAGTAGTTTTTTTATTACACGAATAATGAAATAAAGAATGAATTAAAGTGTTATAAATTATTTATAAGAGTAGTAAATTTTTCTAATAAGAATGTTTTTTCATTTCTCAATTAATTTATTCTTTTCTCTAAATGAAATTCAAAATATTTCACAAGTTGTGGCCCGCCAACGGGCGGGCAAAAAACTAGTTAAGCTGTAATAGAAAATCTAAATGGCTTACTGGTAGCGTTAATATTGTAGATTGAAGGCCTATAGTTCAATATTGCGCGAGAGCAATTCAATAATTTAAAAAAAAAATCCATCAAAGAGATATTTTCATGAATTGTGATAATATTTTATTCAAGATTTGGTCCCGGCGGGGCTCGAACCCGCGACATTCGGCTCATAAGACCAACGCTCTAACCAACTGAGCTACGGGACCATGATAGTAATAAGAAAATTTAAAATAAAGAATATTTGGTTACAAAGGTAAAGGAAATACTAACTTGATGTCCATTTGTGGAGATTTGTTGTTTTTTCTGGGTGTATAGATGAGATTTCCCAGGTAGGAGAGCTCCTCTTAGAGACCCGATTGAATTGGCTTCAATGCCCGACTCTTATCAGCGAGAAGAGAAGAAAAGAGGAGTCAACGATGAATCGATCGTTGTCACAGAGCCGACCGTCAGTGCTGGCCAGTCGTATCTGAGGCCTTCCTTTCCTGTAGTAGCGAATGTTTCTGTCAGATGGTCAGTGAGCCCTGCAGCTAGAATTCCTTCTGAATCGATCTAGAATCACATCGCTTCCTTCTCTCTACTGCCGTCGCAAAAATACCGATTTAATTCGCTGGAATCGACCTGTCCAGGTTTGTTATCCACGCCAGCCTTATTTTAATTTGAGTCTCAAAACGGAAAACAGATCTGGAAAATATCATGATGATGAAGATTTGTTCAATTTTTCATAATCTTCATCCTCTCAAAGGAACGTTGTTGGCTATCAAAAAATTGTAGTTAGTAGTGATGATGATACAGTGTAAGACTGAGTTAATTATGCTAATAATTAGAGGTAATCGAATTCAACCCTAGAAATTGATTTGCTGATTTCGTTCATGGTGTCCAATAGACTCCATATTTCTTATGTGAGTGTTTTTAAGAATTTTTAAATTTTTTTTATCAACAAGAAAATATGTAATTAAAAGTTAGTTCGAGTTGGTAAATTTTTTATTCTGAATTGACTTTGAGGAATAATTTGATGATCCACAATTCAAGCATGTTTGAGGGAAATAATTTTTTTCATTAGAAAAATAATTTGAATTGAAAAATTACTAATTGAACTTTAGTTTGAGTTGGTAAATGTGGTAAATTTTAATTTTTTACATATTGTATTATTACATGTGGTTAAAAATTTATTAAATTGTTGAGAAAATTCTTGTTGTTGGAAAAATTTCAAATTATTTACTTTCCCATGCAGGATTAAATTACATTTTTATTATCACTTAAATTTTAGTTAATTATATTGACACAAATTATATCCGCAAACTCAATGCCAATTAGTACATTGAAATATTTCTTGTTGATGAAAAAAATAAAGAAATCTTATTGTTTATTTTCCATCACGCACGATTGAATTACAAATCATTAGTTTACAAGACTAACTCTCTGCTATTGAGTGAATAAGAACAAATTACCTAAGATTTTTGGTCCTACGTAATTACTTTAAATGTTATTTTATTTATATTAAAAAAATAAAATTTGCAAATTCAAAGGTTAGTTTATCATCAATGTTTTACCAACTTGAACTAATCTTTAGAGTCTTAGTTGTAAAAAGTGTTGTATTTAGTATTTACCACCGAGAAAGTGTTATCTTTTGTTGGGTACAGACTCGTGTTTGAGTCCCAAAACTACCACAAATAGACATCAAGTTAGTATTTTCTCCAACTTTGTAAACAAAAATTCTTTATTTTAAATTTTATTATTATCATGGTCCCGTAGCTCAGTTGGTTAGAGCGTTGGTCTTATGAGCCGAAGGTCGCGGGTTCGAGCCCCGCCGGGACCAAAAACCTTAAACAAAATATTATTATAATTCATGAAAATATCCCCTTAATGAAATTTAAGAGCAATTGTTTTTTTTTATTTTATATTATAACTTAATTTCTAGATAATTATATTGGCACAAATTATATCCGCAAACTCAAGGTCAATTAGTACATTGAAATATTTTATTGTTATAAAAAAAATAAAGAATTCTTATTGCCTAGTTTCCATCATGCACGATTGAATTACGAATCATTAATTCACTCTTTGAAAATGTGCAATAAGAAATATTTTTTTCAATCATAACAATAAAATATTTCAATATTCTAATTGACCTTGAATTTGTGAAAATAATTTGCATCAATATAATTAACTAAAATTGAAGTTATAATAGAAAAAAATATAAATCAATTGTCTTTATAGCTCAGTGGTAGAGCGTCAGTCTTGTAAACTGAAGGCATGTAGTTCAATTTCTTGTAGGAATTAATTTTTTTCATCATAAAAAAATTTGAATTGAAAAGTTACTAACATGGGTTTGGTATGAGAATTTATAAATCCTTGGAATTTTATAAAGCCATGTATTTTATTTCCACAGATTGCTCCCAAGAGTGATTTGTTAAATGCAAAGGGAGGGGAATCATCTGTTTGGCATACCTGGATTCATAAATAAGTTGAATTTTAGTTTGAGTTGGTAAACGTTTAATTTTGAATTGACCTCAAGTTTGAGAAACATGTACACTCCTCCAAATTTCATAAATCATAACTATATTATAGATTAAACTGTTGGTATCTAGATTGTATGCAATATTACCGTGAAGTAAATATCCCTTTAAACTATCGGGTCTCATGGTCAGCAGCAACACACACCCTATGCTAAAGGAGGCGGTGGCCGCTATCCTTGAGATTGATTTGCCGCTCGATACAGGGCGTTATCTTGGCCTGCCCTCCTGCGTGGGGCGTAACAAGAGGGCTGTGTTCCAGCTTCTGAAAAACGCATCTGGCAGCGAACACAAAAGTGGCGTGACAAGAAATTCTCTAAGGCGGGTAAGGAGGTTCTAATCAAAAGTGTTCTGCAATCCCTCCCGGTTTACTATATGAACACTTTCCTCCTTACGAAAACTGTGGCTGAAGAAATTGAAAGGATGATAAACAGTTTTTGGTGGGGAACCAAGGGCAGAGGCGGGGAGGTATTGCATGGATGAGGTGGGAGAGGCTCTGCACTGTTAAGAACAGTGGAGGTATGGGTTTCAGAGACCCCATCAGTTTTAATCTGGCAATGTTGGGTAAGCAGGGATGGAAGTTTCTTACAGATCCCGATGCTTTGGTCACAAGGGTTTACAAATCTAAATATTATCCGAAAGGGGATTTCAGTTCAGCAGCTGAGGGTGCGAACCCCAGCTTCGTTTGGAAAAGCATTTTAGCTACCCAAGATTTGCTACGATCAGGAACGAGATGGAGGTTGGGAAACGGTCAGTCGGTGAACGTTTGGGATGAGCCGTGGCTCCGAAGCGAGCTGAGCTGTTGGGTGGAGGCAAGTAAAATAGGAGGGTTAGAACACCTCGTGGTAAGCGATCTTCTCATCCCGGGGCTGCCGTTATGGGATGAAGGCCTTCTAGACAATCTTTTCACTGATCGAGACATTGACTTGATCGCTGCCATGCCGGTTCCTATGAATGCCGAGGAAGATCGGAGGATCTGGGGTCTCAGCCGGGACGGTCGCTACTCTGTTCGCACGGCGTACAGACAGGCTTCAGGCGTACTTCGAGCGCGGCCGTGGCTAGATGTGAGCGGGAATTGGAAGTCTATTTGGCAGATGCAGGCTCCGCCAAAAATTAGGCATCACACATGGCGTGTGGCTCGGCAAGTGCTTCCCACGAAAGTAAACCTAGCTCACAGGGGAGTCGCCATCTCGGTGGAGTGCGGATTGTGTGCGGGGGAGGCGGAGTGCGGATTGCTCGCCGATGCTGGGAACTTGCGGGGCTGGAAGGGCTCGTCGACCATGCTCTCAATCCGGAAGCAGATATCCAGAGCTGGATTTTTGAAATTCTCAGTACAGCAACGGATACGCAGCGGAAAATCTTTGGTGGAACTCTTTGGAGCCTTTGGAAGGAGCGCAATGACAGAGTATGGAATAGCAGATCAAAACCAGAGGAGATGATAGTCAAATGGGGGGAAGAGTGCGTGCAGGACTAGGCCTCGCTGCGTCGGATTAGAGAACCAGGCGCTGGTGAAAGACCGAGTAGAGGCTGCTGTAAATGGCATCGCCAGCTGGAAACTCGACAGTGAAAATCAACTTTGATGCCGCAACCTTTGCAGACAGCCGATGCCACGGAGTTGGGATGGTAGCGCGATCGCGATCGGGTGGGCTCATTGCCTTCAAGCAGGAGTTACTTCAGGGGACACCCCCAGCTCGAGAATGTGAAGCTCATGCTTTTCATATGGCAATTCGGTGGGCAGTGGAGCTTGGAATTCAGGAGGTTGATTTCGAGTCCGATTGTCAGGAGCTGGTGATTGCGGCTGCCGGAGAAACGGAGGATGACTCCGAATTTGGAGTTGCGGTGCGAAGGTGTAAGCTGGAGATGCGTTCCCTGCTCAATGCTAAAGTTTATTTTGCTAGGAGAAGTAGTAATCAGGTTGCTCACGAGCTCGCTAGGCAATCGATTTACTCGGTAACCTCCGTTGTTGGAGATACCCCTCCAAGCTGGCTAGTTCCTTTTTTGAACAATTGTTGTTTGATTGATCATTAATAAAATTATCTTCTTTTGCGTCAAAAAAAAAAATTCCCTTTAAACTAATTACCTCGTAATAGAAAAATGCAGAAAATTCACCCATAATCAAACGGATGTGGATCCCCATCCAACCCTTTCCAAGGGTTGGAAATTCCAACCTTCATCTTAACCATTAGATCACCTTTGACCCTTTGACCAATCCAATGGTCTAGATTGTTAGGGGTATTTTAGACTTTACACATATAATTTAATTATTATATATAAATAAATTAATTAATTTTTCCAGCGACCAGCAGCTCATCTCCGGCGACCGGCCGCCATCGCCGGCGACTTTTCCGGCGACCGGCCGCCGTCGCCGGCGACTTTTCCGGCGAGACTCCGGCGAGGTTTTTTTTTCTTTCAAAAAAAACTAGTTACCACCTTTTTCTCTTAACTAGTTAACAATGTTTTTTTAACTGATAACTAGTTAACATGGTTTTTAACTGATAACTAGTTAACATGATTTTTAACTGATAACTAGTTAACATCGTTTTTTGTTTGATAACTTGTTACCAGATTTTAACCTGATAACTAGTTAACGAATAATCATATAACCAAAATTTTATTGAGATTTTTTGTTAACATGTTATCTGACTAGTTATGTTATTTTTACCTAGTTAACTAGTTAACCTTTTTTAGGTGATAACTTGTAGAATCTTATTTTCTGTTAAATTTTTTTTATCTTTTACTATTCAAAGTGTTTCCTCACAAAACTATCTACGAATAACTAGTTAACATGGTTTTTAACTGATAACTAGTTAACAATGTTTTTTCTTTGATAACTTGTTACCAAATTTTAACCTGATAACTAGTTAACAATGTTTTTTATTGATAACTAGTTAACATGATTTTGAAACTGATAAATAGTTAACAATGTTTTTATTGATAATTAGATAACACATTTTTTAAAATTAGTTAACTAGATAACACATTTTTAAAAATTAGTTAACTAGTTAACATCATGATTTAGATAACTAGTTAACAAGGTTTTTAGGTGATAACTAGTTACAAAAATTAGTCAACTAATTAACTTATCGAGTTAACTAGTTAACTATTTATCTAATACAAACTAGTTAACATGTTATTCAACAACCCGTTTATATAATTCAAAGATTATTCCAACAATGTCAACAACATAAAAAATAGTGACTAAAATTGTAGTTTTTAATATTAAACAATCAAACTGTCTATAATGTAAAAAACTGTGACTAAAATGTAATTTTACACAATTGTTAAAATATACCCTGTTCGTCTTCAACAATCCCGTCGTCGCCGTTGCTAACCTCCACCATTACGGCGGTGATCGTCGACATCGGGAGGGTGATTAAGTCAGAGATACGAACCGGAGCTTGGCCGACATCAATTGGAAGGAGTTTTGGCCTGGAGTGGATGAGGAGACAGAGGATTGCAATTTCGAGATCGTAGCCGTTGGAGAAGAACTTGCGGTGGTGATGAGGACGGAGGAAGGCTCGGATGGCTCGGATTGAAGGCGTCGGAGGGCGGATTGGATTGAATCGAAGAGATTAGGGTTCAGGCGGTGCTCATCGGTGTCGGCGGTGCGGGTTGAAGGCGGTGCTCATCGGTGTCGGCGGTGCGGGTTGAAGGCGGCCGATTCTTAGGGTTATTTAGATTTTTTTTTAATTCCAAGTTTACCCCTCCCGTGTATGTGGTTGGACCGGTCCAACCTTTGGAGGTTGGACCCGGATCTTCACCCTAATAAGAAATTTATATATTTTTTCTTAAAAAAAAAAAAACAGAATCTCAAATCTTGCCTTCAACTTTTTTGAAACCACTTGAGCCAACGCCACTAAATTTTGCGAGGTTAACACAGAGTTGGATTGTGTTTGGTAAGAAATGATGAGGATAAAGATATATAGTATAATTGGTTGAATTATTATTACTGAATAAAAATGGAATAGTGGTTAAGACTATTATTATGTTGTTTGATATTCACGGTTGAATTATCTGGTACGGTATAGTTTTGAAACGTTGGTTTGGCCTATACGGGCAATTCTCTCGACACAAAAAAAATTAGAAAAATTCATACACACTTTGACTAGAATCATGACTAAGCCACTGTATTATGTTCCTTTTAAACACACTTCTCTAGAACTAACCCTATTAATTATATACAAAAAAATTGTATACAAAAATATGTATCCACTGTTATCGGGTATAACTGTAATGTTCTTGTTTCTAGTGATGAAAAAAACTCACAATTGTGTCATGTTTTTTGCGGTTTTGTTCAAGGATATACTCTCTGGTCTTGTTTTTGGAACATCATGAATGAGTATGTTTCATTCACTATAATGATTGATAACCACCAAGCTACTATTGTTCTTGGTTTGCTCAATGTGAATGCTAACTTTTCGGTAAAAGGCTCAGTCATGAACGGTTCATAACTATAGCAGAGTTTATAACATGGTTCATAACATGATATCAAAGTTTTTGATGAGGGAGAAGTCTTGGTTTCAAATTCCGATAGCCTCCAAACTATAGCACAAGACTTACCGAAGTTGTGCTAATTAACTTTACCACTCGACGAGAAAATGCTAGCTAGGGTGGACAAATCAAACCCCCCTCCTCTATATCTGAATAACCAATTACAACCACTTTCATATCCATTTCCATCCTCCACCCCTATCGCCATATTAAACCAGTTAAGACAAGTTCAACCAGTTCAACTATGAATCATTCATCAATACAGTCTAACACAATCACAATCAAGATAACTGAACACCATTACCGTTAATCTCACCGATTCGTTCAAACCCATGATATACAAATGTATACAAGACTCGTCTAGCTACTGAATTTTGTGTTAGTCTATTGTCTTGTCCAACATGCAAGTTGCTCAAGTATATTTGATGCACTAACATGGGAAAGCCAATAGACCCACTTCAATTTAAAGGTTGAAACTTGAGAGCATATATGTAAAGGCATCTCCTAAGGTGACTTGACTTAACTTCAAGTAAGGTAACTTGAAGTTAATGAAGAATAGATTTGAACCATTAAAAATGTCATCCATAAATTAGAGCCCTTGATTAAAATTTTATATTAAAAAAATAAAAAAATAAAAAAATCCGGAAACCAGCCTTTCAGTAAAAAAACTAACCTATTTTCTAGGAGGATAACTCGGTGCATAATTAAAAATTAGTTAAGATTCATTTAAATATTTAATAAAGTTTTTTAATTAATTTAACTTTCCAACTAAAACCTAAAACAATAATTACACGTTTGTTTTGTTTTAATATTTTCATTCTAGTTTACATTCTTACTCATTTTCTTTTATATACCAAAGTGGTCCTACACTTCTAAATGTTGACATATTTTACCCAACTAACTTTATCACTCACTGCAAACTTGCCTAACAGTTGTGAAATTTCTTTATAACCGACCTAATTAATAGGTCTGTTGGTTTAAGGGATAATTTTTTAGATTTATCTATTTAATTACTCTATTTTAAATAATTACTTGATTAACCCTTACATGTAGCCAGGTCTATGGTTTTATTGCATTTTGATCAACTAACGAAAAATGGCTGAACAAATAGTTTAATTTGCGGTTTAATCTGAACTTATAATTTACAACTGTTACATAAGATTAAATATGGTTACGTAAGCTTTACGTAACAATCACTTACAACTGTTACGTAAGACAAACGGTGGTTACGTAAGGCTTACGTAACGACAGTTATTTCTTACGTAACGAATGAAATTAAGCTTGTTACGTAAGACAAACTGCTGTTACGTAAGCCTTACGTAACAACCACTTACAACTGTTACGTAAGACAAACGGTGGTTACGTAAGCCTTACGAAACGACAGTTATTTCTTACGTAACGAATGAAATTAAGCCTGTTACGTAAGACAAACTGTCGTTACGTAAGCCTTACGTAACAATCACTTACAACTGTTACGTAAGACAAACGGTGGTTACGTAAGACTTACGTAAAGATAGTTATTTCTTACGTAACGAATGAAATTAAGCCTGTTACGTAAGACAAACTGTCGTTACGTAAGCCTTACGTAACAATCACTTACAACTGTTACGTAAGACAAACAGTGGTTACGTAAGACTTACGTAAAGATAGTTATTTCTTACGTAACGAATGAAATTAAGCCTGTTACGTAAGACAAACTGTCGTTACGTAAGCCTTACGTAACAATCACTTACAACTGTTACGTAAGACAAACGGTGGTTACGTAAGGCTTACGTAACGACAGTTATTTCTTACGTAACGAATGAAATTAAGCTTGTTACGTAAGACAAACTGCTGTTACGTAAGCCTTACGTAACAACCACTTACAACTGTTACGTAAGACAAACGGTGGTTACGTAAGACTTACGTAAGGACAGTTATTTCTTACGTAACGAATGAAATTAAGCCTGTTACGTAAGACAAACTACCGTTACGTAAGCCTTACGTAACAATCACTTACAACTGTTACGTAAGACAAACTGTGCTTACGTAAGGCTTACGTAACCACAGTTATTTCTTACGTAACATGACCTGCTAAACCTGCTATAGCAGGTTACTAACTTCAAGTTATTATAGTTTCAATGACTTCAAGGCATGGTAGGAGGTGCCATATGTAAAATATACGAATGACCCATCATGGTTTCCACCACTAGCTTGTGTACTATCTCTCCAGAAAGAAGAAAAAAGGTTACAACTTACAAAGCATATGAAGCATTGGCATCTCCTAAGGTGACTTGACTTAACTTCAAGTAAGGTAACTTGAAGTTAATGAAGAATAGATCTGAACCATTAAAAATGTCATCCATAAATTAGAGCCCTTGATTAAAATTTTATATTAAAAAAATAAAAAAATAAAAAAACCGGAAACCAGCCTTCCAGTAAAAAAACTAACCTATTTTCTAGGAGGATAACTCGGTGCATAATTACAAATTAGTTAAGATTCATTTAAATATTTAATAAAGTTTTTTTAATTAATTTAACTTTCCAACTAAAACCTAAAACAATAATTACACGTTTGTTTGTTTTGTTTTAATATTTTCATTCTAGTTTACATTCTTACTCATTTTCTTTTATATACCAAAGTGGGCCTACACTTCTAAATGTTGACATATTTTACCCAACTAACTTTATCACTGACTGCAAACTTGCCTAACAGTTGTGAAATTTCTTTATAACCGACCTAATTAATAGGTCTGTTGGTTTAAGGGATAATTTTTTAGATTTATCTATTTAATTACTCTATTTTAAATAATTACTTGATTAACCCTTACATGTAGCCAGGTCTATGGTTTTATTGCATTTTGATCAACTAACGAAAAATGGCTGAACAAATAGTTTAATTTGCAGTTTAATCTGAACTTATAATTTACAACTGTTACATAAGATTAAATATGGTTACGTAAGCTTTACGTAACAATCACTTACAACTGTTACGTAAGACAAACGGTGGTTACGTAAGGCTTACGTAACGACAGTTATTTCTTACGTAACGAATGAAATTAAAGCTTGTTACGTAAGACAAACTGCTGTTACGTAAGCCTTACGTAACAACCACTTACAACTGTTACGTAAGACAAACGGTGGTTACGTAAGCCTTACGAAACGACAGTTATTTCTTACGTAACGAATGAAATTAAGCCTGTTACGTAAGACAAACTGTCGTTACGTAAGCCTTACGTAACAATCACTTACAACTGTTACGTAAGACAAACGGTGGTTACGTAAGACTTACGTAAAGATAGTTATTTCTTACGTAACGAATGAAATTAAGCCTGTTACGTAAGACAAACTGTCGTTACGTAAGCCTTACGTAACAATCACTTACAACTGTTACGTAAGACAAACGGTGGTTACGTAAGGCTTACGTAACGACAGTTATTTCTTACGTAACGAATGAAATTAAGCTTGTTACGTAAGACAAACTGCTGTTACGTAAGCCTTACGTAACAACCACTTACAACTGTTACGTAAGACAAACGGTGGTTACGTAAGGCTTACGTAACGACAGTTATTTCTTACGTAACGAATGAAATTAAGCCTGTTACGTAAGACAAACTGTCGTTACGTAAGCCTTACGTAACAATCACTTACAACTGTTACGTAAGACAAACGGTGGTTACGTAAGGCTTACGTAACGACAGTTATTTCTTACGTAACGAATGAAATTAAGCTTGTTACGTAAGACAAACTGCTGTTACGTAAGCCTTACGTAACAACCACTTACAACTGTTACGTAAGACAAACGGTGGTTACGTAAGACTTACGTAACGACAGTTATTTCTTACGTAACGAATGAAATTAAGCCTGTTACGTAAGACAAACTACCGTTACGTAAGCCTTACGTAACAATCACTTACAACTGTTACGTAAGACAAACTGTGCTTACGTAAGGCTTACGTAACCACAGTTATTTCTTACGTAACATGACCTGCTAAACCTGCTATAGCAGGTTACTAACTTCAAGTTATTATAGTTTCAATGACTTCAAGGCATGGTAGGAGGTGCCTGAAGCATTTGAGCATTCATGGCTTGTCTGTTTTGGTAGGGTTTTCGGGTGTTATTATTAGGCCGCACGACCCGCCCCGGGCTAGCCTCAAATATGCATATGGGTTGGTTTGGAAGTTCGGATAGGGTATGGTTGGGGTATTGGGTTAATCGTACTCTTACGGTATAATTTTGAGAAAATACCTGACCATATATTGTCATTCTAATTAACTCAGGATTGAATCATGACTAGTAAATAATGAATGGTTATAATGTGCTTTTTAATCAGTTAATTGTGAGTCATCTCATGAGTCAAACGGTGAATCACTATGGTTTATTTAGTAATTTTATATAAAAACTACATAGATTTATAGTGAGGTTAAGAGTATGGTCTTAATCTATTTTTTCAACTAAGATAATACCCTTATCTAATCAACATAGAGTATAATCCTTGTTGATCGGGCAGAGTGAGGTAAGGTAGGGGTGGAAATTTTGGTTCGGTTTGATCGAAAAATTGACCGAATTCAATGGGCCATGACCGACCGATTTATGACCAATTATGAATTCATCCCATTCGAAATCGGTCACGGTCATGAGTTTGATGCCGAATTCGGTTTTCAGTCATTGGCAAAAAATCTCTCATTAGTCCAAAATTATGATTAAATGTCCAGATCAAAGAGACATAAATAATTTCATGGCCAAATATAATCAATGAATTAAGATCGTGATTTATATGTCCAAAATCATGTAATATTATTCATAATTGTCCGAAATAGCTTGAACTAGGTCAAATTCGGTTACAATCATGATTGACCAAATTCATAATTGGTCACAGTTATGGTTTTTGGCCGAATTTGGTTTAGTTTGACCGAACCAACCGACTTTTCACTCCTACCTAAGTTAGGATACAAATTGCTAAACCTAGCTAGTACTTTTAGAACCCTAGGTAGCTAGCCGGTTATGGCCTAAGGTGTGTGTGGCCCTCTCCCTACGTTTGTTATTGTCCACTCGTGGCCTTGCGATGTCGGTTTCCGTAGAAAGTGCCGGAATTTGGGTTGCATTAGGAGAAAAAGGAAACCTACTCAAAAGGTAATTCCTTTGTCATTTTGATATGTAACTATGAAAACATAATATCAAACCAGTTGGTTCAACCGGTTTGATTGTATGTCTATGTAACTGGTTTGGTATGGTGAAATCGTACTTACAAGACGTTGAAAGGACTTTTCCAATCACTTGAGAGTATGAGATAAGAGTTAGTTTAGCATTCTAACGAGACTTGATTGTTCGTGACATTTCCCACGAGAGCACAAATTCATAATTTTGCAGCTGAGAGACCAACTTATATATTCATAACTCGGTTCAGGTCGAGTGATAAAATATGAAATCTCACGATATCATGAAAGTCAAACTTATCGCCTCATCATAATCATTGACAAATTAGTATACATATTGCACCAAATTTAGTGAATTATATTCACAGTTCGCGTAATTGTCATGAATCGTTTCTATCCTGATGAATCGAGTTATTGGTAGAGTGTTCAAGATCGATTATGTATTTGTAATGTAATGGTGAACGTAAAAATGTGTTAAAAGCTGACAAACCGAGAAACCAACTTAATTATATATTCAAAACTCGGTTTAGGTTAGATGATAAAATATGAAATCTCACAATATCATGCAAGTCAAACTTAACGCAGTATCGCCTCATTAGAATCATTGACTGATTAGTATACATTGTACAAAATCTAGTGTACTATATTGACAGTTCACCTAGTTGTCATGAACTGTCACATCCCCATAACTCTAGTTGCTGGAAGAGTGTTCAAGACTGATTTTATATTTGTAATGGTGAATGTAAAAGTGACCTAATAATTAAACTAGTGGGTCACTTTTACATTCAACGGTTATAAAGAAACCATTAATAAACGATCTCACTTCTCATCAGATACATCTAACATGTCAAGAAAAATGTTCATCCAACGAACCACAAACATCCCATATTCATCTGAGATATCTATAACGTATGAGATAATCAAAGTGGAATTATTAAAAAAACCCATAAATATCAACACATGCACATACGTAAACAAGATCATAAAATCTTGAAAACCACATGGCAAGACAGTTTTGAAATGGGGGACCCTAATTTGACTTAATTTTGTTCATAACATCTTTTCTGTTGCACCCTACAACCCCATACTGTTGCATGTGAAGAGCTTTGTAGATTGCCAGTTCATATTGATCACGACCCTTCGCCGTTTTCCCGTTCTTTGTGTTCCCCTTTTGCATGTGTTCTCTCATGTTTTCCGTTATTACTTGCACCTAATTTTAACCTAAGTGTTCATATCATACATACATAGGGATCATAATGATATAAGTATAGAATGATGTGATTCGTTTCGGAGAACTCGATAGATTAATAAGTGATTTGATGTAGACAAACGGGTGGGTAAGAGAGAAAAAATGATGTTTGCCTTGATCTTTGTGTGCACAGGAGGTAGCTTCTGGGTGTATCCCAGAAGGCATGAAGGACGAAGATGGTAAGATAAGAAGGATATGTAGAGGGAGAAAAAAGGCGTGTAAGGGCTACGGCTAGGAAACATAGAAATACTAAGAGAGTCTCTTAGGCATGTGTGTATGTGTGATCTGTTACGAGTTGGTAGCACAGTGTTCAATGTCATAAATGATGGTGTCACATTCTCTTTTATTATATAGTAGCATCAGGACCCATGCCTTAAGCTACATGTCCTCCCATAGCGAGTCCTCTGTTGGATTTGGTCTGCTAAAGATATTAATGGTTGGGATTCTCTTCTTGATAATCCTAGCTTGAGCGGTCTGCTAAAGGTTAGACCTGAGCCTTGATTGTTGGATTGCGCGTGTAAGGAGACTTGACCCATCTAAATGAAATAAAGTTTATTATAACTTTTATCTTTAACAACTCGAGTTATTGAGATATATCGGTATATTAACACCATCCGTGATTTATGAAACCGAGTGAAAGCACCAATTGCATATGGAAGCTGTTAATAGGGGGAGTGCCGTTGGGATTGTGAAGACATAGCTGGACGGATACAATAAGGATTGGTGGTGGGAACGGAACGCACATGTTTGCACATGTTATATTTTTCCTCTCAACATGCTTCTTCTTCACCGGTCCGATTTCGATGCTAACGGGTAAATTTGTCCGAATATTATTTGTATGTGAGTCGTCATTTGTATATCATTCATGCATTATTCATATTTGTATGTTAGTCGTCATTTGTATATCATTCATGCATTATTCATACTACACATAATACATGATAACACGTAGACTAAAATAACACATGAATAGTGTCTAACGTATAAATAATTCACATTCGTTCACCACAAGAAACATATTTACTCATCAACACCGAAACCCTTTACAACTTGGACTTTACAAACAAAATAACTCACAAATACTTAATAGTATGTCCCTAAACTATTGATTTAAGTTTAGATTTGAATCAGTTTAACCTGAATTTTAAATTATATTTTTCATGACATGTCAACGGGGACGTGGCAAAATTGCCAGAAAAATACACCGACAACATTATCAGGACTACTTTACAACCCGTTTCATGGTAATAACACACACTTTGTAACGGATTAAAATTTTAGGCCAAGTTTGTAACTCGGCCTATAATTCCGAGACGTATTAAGTATGTGACCCGTTATTTATGTATTATATATAGGCAACAATAATACATAAAATACAAGAATAACACCTATCCACTCGAACAAACAGATTTATCCATCAACACCAAAACTCGTTTGGCTTGTCATCACAACTTGGTCTTCTTACAACTACAAAGTACAAACAACAAATGTGGGTTTATTTGGTTGTTGCATGCATGCGGTCCCGTTTTGTACCACTTAGCCAAACCCTCCCCTCTATTACTTTGTGTTGGAGGATGTATTATGGTACTAGTACTAGTACTAATTAACTCTTCCATTATTGACCTTCACCTTAACACAACTTGTTTTCTTCCAACTCTCTCATTGTCAATGAAATTTCAACCTTACCCCATAGGTTGCTAGCTAGTACTCTCTCTATCAACTTGTTGCTTCATATCTGTGGGGTGCTATTAGGCATTTTCACTTCAAAAACTAGTTTATCGGGTGAGACTTTTCCTCATATTTGTGTAGTGTATCATGGCCCTTCGACTCTCTGATATGGGATAACCCAAAAACCTCCTCTTGACACATCAGTATCTCAGTAGCTAGGTATATCTACTGATTGGTTGTGACCGGAACTACCTCAGTCCCTCGGTAGGGATTACCCATCTATTGATTGGATAATAGGAGGATGGGTTGTTGTCAACCGGGCTCTGATACTACTGTTAGGTGCTATTGGGCCTTCTCAGTCATTGGGTTATCCCATGTCAGAAAGTGGAAAGGGCATGCTGCACTATATACGTGTGAGGGAAGACTGGAGACTGAGCTTCCACCATGTTGCACTTGCTGTAAATCAAGTGCAACACAATAGCTGCACTTGAAATGCAACAACAGTTGTTGTATTTGAAGTGCAGCAAACTAGTTCGAGGATTTGAAATGAGTTTCAGGCATTAAGATATCTGTAACCCGTGATAGTTAGAGTTAGAGTAACCAAACCCGCCTATTCTCCCGACTTATCGATTACGCTCAGAACCAACAGGTTGACTAAGGATTAATGTAGATAACCAGATTTTAACCAATGTTGTTTCTTTGTCAAACAAATCTCACAATGTCCAAGTTTCAAACAGAAAAGCAATGCTGAAAGACCAATGGGCTAAACAGTAGCCCAGTATGAAAATATGTGGGCTTGAGCTCGTTTAAACTAAAGACTCGCAACGAGGCCCAATTAAACGGGTTAAATGTCAAAACGTACCGTCCGCGCGTTCCACCACGCGCCGCCGTCGTCAGCTTGACAACCACGCTCATATGCCTTCTAAAAGAAACCCTAAACCCACAGTCCAGTCTCCCACATATAAAAACCTCGCCGTTTCTGCCGGACTCGGATGTTCGTTTCTCTCCTCTGCAAGGCTAGGCTCCATTTCTCCAACCGTCACTCCTTCTCCTCTTTGCCCTCCGCCGTAACCGTAATGGCCGCCGCCGCCGGCGCTCATCCGAAAGACGAAGAGTATCTGAAAGTAGTGATTGATAAACGTGTCCAGCTCTTTGAGTCCATCCAGCAGCGACAAAAGCTCGAGCTCGATTCCCGCCCCCACGACACTATCAAGTAAGCTAGAATTTGTGTTCAAGCTTGGGAATGAGCGAATTAGAGTTGATTTCTCGGGTTTCTGAATCCGATCTCGGCTCTGGGTTTTGTTGTTTTAGGATTACTTTGCCTGATGGGACAGTGAAGGAAGGTAAGAGGTGGTCTTCGAGCCCCTGGGACATTGCGAAGGAGATCTCCAAGAGCCTGGTGGCTAATGCTTTGATCTCTCAAGTCAATGGAGTGCTTTGGGACATGAAAAGACCTTTGGAAAGTGATTGTGAGCTGAAATTGTTTACTTTCGACACTGATGAAGGGCGTGATACATTCTGGCACTCCAGCGCTCATATTCTTGGTCAGGTTAGTTGATTGATTATCTTTGCAGAAACTGGCAATTCTTGCTTTGAAATGGGTGAATTTAGCACTGAGGCATTGGGAATATTAACACTTTGAATGGAATCCAGTGCTAGTTAACTAGTTAAGCAAGCTTTATAAACTGCATTTATCAAAAGCATTGTGTAATCATTAGTGAATCTAGCGCTCATATTCTTGGTCAGGTTAGTTGATTGGTTATCTTTGCAGAAACTGGCAATTCTTGCTTTGAAATGGGCGAATTTTGCACGAGTCATTGATAAGATTAACACTTCGAATTTAGCAACAACTCTGGTTTGTAGCTTCCTGATAATTTTCTTAATTTTGGCAGGCACTGGAACAGACATATGGTTGCAAGCTCTGCATTGGACCTTGCACCACCAGAGGGGAGGTATGCTGTAGTATATTACATTTGAGACTTTTAATAGATGGCTTGTTGTTGAATCAAATAGCTCTTTATTTTTTCCCATGTTCCTTTTGGTTGTCTGTTTGCTTTCTCTGTTTGTTGTTATGAATTTAAACCGAGCTACGACTAATATGATTGTGCCTTGTACTGTAGGGATTCTTTTATGATGCGTTCTATGGAGAACTTGGATTGAATGATGATCACTTCAAGAAAATTGAAGCTGGAACCGCGTATGCCGCTAAGGTAAGCCTCCCATGCTCATTCACACTTTCTATTTTTTTCTCTGTTATTAGCTTTATTAAGTTTAGACACCTCATAATAATATTTGATCCAGCAACTTTCTTTTGGATTTTGTGTTAAGCCCATCAATTAATACTCTACCAACTCTTATATAACTAATATCGAAGACACTGCCCACATTTCTCTTTGTACTGCTGATTAACCCATGAACTTAATTTTGTTAGGAAAGGGCCTGACATTCTCTTTTATTTCCAGAAAGCACAAGAGTTTGAGCGCATCGAAGTCACTAAGGAACAGGCCCTTGAGATGTTTTCTGAGAACAACTTTAAGGTAACTTGACATGATGTTCAAGGTCTCGCTAACCATAGGGTTGTTAACGTGTTTCTCTAATATCACTCTTTCTTGGTGTTTGATGATATCAGGTTGAAATCATAAACGATCTGCCCGGGGACAAAACTATTACAGTGTACAGATGTGGTCCGTTGGTTGATCTGTGCCGTGGTCCACATATCCCAAACACATCTTCTGTAAAGGCACTTGCATGCTTGAAGGTGACTTCTTAACTACATGCACAGTCATGTCTTTTATCAACTTAACAAGGAGGATCATAATTATTTAGAATGTTTGCAGGCTTCTTCTGCCTATTGGAGGGGGAACAAGGACCGTGAAAGTTTGCAGAGAGTCTATGGTATATCATATCCTGACCAGAAGCGGCTGAAGGTTTTCATTTCCTTCCTTTTGACTTCTCATACTGGGCATTTATGGTACTCTGTCTATTGGGTTTAACAAATAGTCATATCCCTGAATGCTATGTTTTTATGCAGGAGTATCTTCATAATTTGGAAGAAGCAAAGAAGTACGACCATCGAATATTGGGCACTAAGCAGGAACTTTTTTTTTGCCATCCTTTAAGGTGAAGAGCTGTTCCTTGACATATATTCAGTACCACTGATTACAGCTAAATATAATTTGTTTATCTTCTTTGAACTTTCAGCCCTGGAAGTTGGTTCTTCCTTCCTCATGGGACACGGGTATACAACAAGTTACAGGGATTTATAAAATCTCAATATAGAGAGAGGGGCTATGATGAGGTACCGTGTAATTTTACATGTTAATTTGAACAGCAGTGAAAACTCAATTATGCTGATATTAATAATATTGGCAGGTCAAATCCCCAAATATGTACAACATGAAAACTCTGGGAGACATCGGGGCACGCTGCAAATTACAGGGAAAATATGTTCTTGCTTGATGTGAGTACATTCTGAATTATTTGTTAATAATATATTAGAGTGATGTATGCTCCTTAGTTTATGTATACCTCTTTCTCAAAGGCAGATGTCCCTTGTTATGGTTTGCCATATAGTGTTAGAGATACGATGAGGTCTAGTACGCTGTTACCAAAGTCTGTTTAATGATTGTAATGGCAATAGGTGTCACAGTATTCTGTTGTTTATCAGAAGTTCTTCTGGTTAATGCGGACATCTGAGATTTTGGTTGCAATGTGCTTCAGAATATTGTTAGTGTGGGTGTGTGGGAATGCCATGCTTTTAATTGGATGAATTGTGCCATAAATGAGATGATTTTTGTGTTGATGCCTCATTTGCAGATTGAAAAGCAAGAATTTGGTCTGAAACCAATGAATTGCCCTGGGCATTGTTTGATGTTTCAGCACCGAGTTCGGTCTTACCGAGGTAATTTTTGTTGCGTTTAATTCTCACTCCAGTATAGGATTTTAAATCAGTTCTCAACCCTTGCTCTATTTCTTGTGATGAGGATTCTGCTCTACACTGTTTCTTTGTGCATTGGGATCATATTTTTCTTTGACCTTTTCTTCTAAAACTCTTTTGTTGCTTTCTGCAGAACTTCCTCTTCGTATGGCAGATTTTGGTGCTCTGCATCGAAATGAGGCTAGTGGTGCACTGACAGGATTAACTCGTGTTCGAAGGTTTCAGCAGGTACTTGTTGAAAATGTTATGCTGCTTGACTTAACTTATGAATACTGTGTTTCACTGTTAGCCATTAAGATGGTTGCCTCCAGTTATGATTAGATGTATTGAACATTACCAATTAGGGTTGCAGGCTCAGCAATATAAAATTTTCCTATGCTGATAACCTGTACTTTGAGTTCTATATTGCTCTTGATGTTTTTTCTATTTGCCCCCTGTATTCTAGTGAATTTTCCATCTTGTCTCTCATTTATATTCTTCAGTTAGTTTCTAAAGGCAAGTATTTTGTGGTTGTACAGGATGATGCACATATTTTCTGTAGGGAGGCCAGGTAAATTTTTCTAGTATCTTATGCCTGACAGTTCCTTTCCATTTACAGATAAGAATTCATTATGTGCCTGAATTTATGCTGAGTGGAATATTGTAATTTTTTTCCAGATAAAAGATGAAGTGAGAGGTGTCCTGGAATTTATTGATTATTGTTATAAAGTATTTGGATTCACATATGAGCTGAAGCTTTCCACGGTATGATGTTGCATCTCTGATTTCATTTGATAATGAGATAATGGACCTTGTTACTTCGGGATAAGATTGTGGGTTAACCAAATAGTTTCCGTCGCATGTTTATAGTGGTTTAGTGAGACACTCATTCTATTGTATTTTTTCTCGGCATCTCAGAGGCCAGAAAAATATCTTGGGAAATTGGAAACATGGGACAAAGCTGAGGCTGCTCTGACAGAGGCGTTGAATGAGTTTGGGAAGCCATGGCAGGTACACACTGTTTATCACTTTAGTGATATTCTGATATTGTTGTGTGCATTTATCTATCACTATTACCGTTTCACAGCCTATAAAGGCTTGTTCTTTGGAGGTCTCTGATTGCATCTCGTTGTATTTACAGATAGATGAAGGCGATGGTGCTTTCTATGGTCCCAAGATTGATATTAGTGTATCCGACGCATTGAAAAGGAAATTCCAGTGTGCCACATTGCAGGTTGAGATGATTTTTCATTTTATGTTTAAATTTATGTGCTGTAACTGTTTAGTGTGGGAATGGTCTCATTATTTCTATGAATCTGTGGTTCCAGCTTGACTTCCAGCTTCCAGATCGTTTCGAGTTGGAGTACTCTGCAGAGGATGAAGCCAAGTTAGAGAGACCAGTCATGATCCATAGAGCCATCTTGGGTTCCGTGGAACGAATGTTTGCTATACTTTTGGAGCATTACAAGGGGAAGTGGCCTTTCTGGCTAAGTCCTCGTCAAGCAATCGTCTGCCCTGTCTCTGCCAAATCGATGGACTATGCTAAACAAGTTAGTTTTGTCTTCTCTTCATCCGTTTTTTCTTGTCCTCGTACATGTTCTTTATCTGAAGACCTTTACCTGCACATCAATCCACTGATTTGTGTCTCTTTAAATTACCCGTTAAGCTGTTCTCCTTCATCGAATCAAGCCTGAGCAGAAAAGTTGACATCTTTATTGACTTTTCAGCTACGAGATCAGATTCACGCAGCAGGATATTATGTTGATGCTGATATAACTGACAGAAAGATCCAGAAGAAGGTGCATTTTGCTTACTTCCTCAACCCAGATTTGCTTATATCGTATGGATTCATAATGGAAGTCCAAACCAAACGTGTATATGCATATTTAATCACGGATTGGTATGTTGTTAATGCTGCAGATCAGAGAAGCCCAGTTAGCACAGTACAACTACATATTAGTCGTCGGTGAAGAGGAAGCCAACACTGGCCAGGTGCAAAGCTTCATCTACTCTAAAATGACGCTCTGAACTGGCCGTCATTTTTGTTCGTATTTTACTGTTTCGGCATCAGTAATTAGCTAATATGCCTATGATTTTTGTAGGTGAGCGTACGGGTGAGAGATCTTGCCGATCATTCAGTGAAGAGTGTAGAAAGCTTGCTGCAACATTTCAAGGATGAAACTGCAGCATTTCATTAGTGTTAGACACTCCTTAGTCAGCACGATCATCGACGCTAAATTCTTATCTGAATTCAAGTTACGGTGAAAATTTCATCTGCTATTACTGTCACACTTCTGTGTGCTTGTTTCTTACAGATCTCCATTTTGCAATTAGTTGTGTAACATTTTGCCCAGTTACTTAACAGCAAAACAAATGAGAAAAAGTCTCCATTTTTATCTTTCATATCCGCGAATCGGCCTATTGAACTCGATCGACCATCTATTATGCACCCCCTTGATCAAAATCCTGGCTACAACCGTGTGTATTTTACTTGTTACTTTTTCGCTTGTTACTTTTCATGTATGTATAAGGAAATTCTACGTATTTTTCTTCCAACTGCAATCTAGCTTTGTCACCTTCTATTAAACCAAGTTCATGCACAAACGTGTACGGGATGACTGATGGCTAAACCTTTAATCAATTACAGTAAACATTCATACAAACAATTAACCTTTCAAAAATGGTAAAATTTTGATTCTAACCAGCTCTCCAGCGACTGAAGAACACTAGAGAGTAACTTGCCATTATATACAAGTTAAGTTTACTGCAGCAGTAGAGAAGAAGAAAAAGACTGATTTCGAGTTCCGAACTGAAGAAGAAGAAGAAGAAATGGCTGGTTTAGGAATGATAGCAGTAATGGCAGCACTGGAATTCTTAGATGTGGGGGTAACCACCTTGTACAAAGCAGCCATGGACAAGGGCGTCCTGAACCAATTCGTCTTCATGGTTTACTCGAACTTTTTGGCACTTTTCGTTCTTTCTGCTTCTTGCTTCCTCTTCTACAGGTAACTAGTTCAACAAGATGAAAACTTGTGGTTTCGAGTACTGATTCTAACCCATTTGATGTTCAGGAAGAGGGCCTGCGTGCCGCTTTCGTGGAACATAGTCTTCAGGATCCTGCTTCTGGCCATTATCAGGTTTTTTACTATCTAGAGCTGTTACATACACAGGTTGGACGATTTACGAGTTTTCGAACTCCTGGTTCTAAATTGGCCATTTTCCTCTGTTTTATTGCAGCTGTGTTCTGCAGATAATGTTGATAGTTGGAGTGAAATACAGCTCTCCAACAATGAGCTCTGCAATGATTGATCTGGTTCCTGCTTATACCTTCTTGATAGCTCTACTCTTCAGGTAATTAATCCAAGTCAAATTCGTCGACGAATTTGTAGTCTAATTGGTACATGACACTCCATTAGTTCGTCCCGGTTTTCAGGATGGAGAAGCTGGACTACAGGTTGAGGAGCAGTCAGGCCAAGTTGATTGGGACCTTAGTTTCAATTGCTGGAGCTTTGGTCATCACTTTGTACAAAGGCCATCAAATTACAGGCATGTTAGCTGAAATCGAGATTCCATGTTAACTCAGAAAAGTTTCGCGACTCGTAGTAAAACCCTAATAATTTAATCTATTAATTACAGGAGGCCACCATCAAACACATGATCAACAAGCCATGTCCAATTGGGTAATTGGAGCCATTTTCTGTGCAGCTGGTTCATTTTGCATAGCAATAGGGTTTGTCACAGTGGTAAGAAACAACACTACCCCGCACTCCTGAATCGAATATTACCAATTACCCCATCAGTTCACCGTTTTCTCGAACTTTTACAGTCGTGGATTCTGAAGGACTACCCCGAAGATGTGATGGTAATGTTCCTATGCAACATCATGGTCGTGCCGATATCTACCGCGGTTTCGTTGTGCTTTGTACATGATCCAAGTTCATGGGCAATAAGGATGAATATTGGACTACTAGCTATTGCAATCAATGTACATAGAAGATGATCAACTCTCTTGATCTGGCTTCGTATTTAGGGTTTAGGGTTTTAGTAATGAAAATTATGGGTTTAATTTGATTTTTTGCAGGGGATAATGTGCATAGCTATGAAAGGAACAGTGCATACATGGGCCTGCAGGAAGAAAGGCCCAGTTTATGTGGCTATGTTCAAGCCACTTGGAATGGTAATTGCTATGGCTTTGGGGATTTTGTTCCTTGGAGATGCTGTTTATCTTGGAAGGTATGTATATCAAAATAGGTAAAAAATTATGCTTAACTTTTTTTTATATAAATATTGATAAATTGAAATTTTAATTTAGTAGAAAAAAAAAATTAAATATATTTTTAATATGAAATTTTATAGAATAAAATTGGTTTTTTTTTTGGAAAATAAGGAATTGGTTTGAAGGAAGAATAGAGGATTAGAGTGAGAATTTTAGTTTTGGTTAGCTGAAACTTTGTTGTTTATCGTTATTTTTTTTATCTAATTGATTTGTATTTTTAGTAACTAGTATGATTGTGGTAAGGTGGTTCAACTGTACATACTGACATCCTTTCATTTTATCACAATGATCATAGGCATAGTACGTAGCTTGAGCTGTTGAACTAGCCGATACGTATATGTTTTTATTCGATGGTTTCGTTGAGGGGTTTATTTCTCTCCAAGTACCAATGGATGTATGATATTTTATTATTCCTTAAGATACAACTTTACATCCGTACATGCTTTGACAACAAGGCACTGCTTTAGTACTTGAAAGCAAGATTATCATTATTTGCCTAGTTTTTGTTGTCATTTTATCAAAAGGATATAAAACTGATTAAAATGATTATCATTATGAAAATTGATTTTAATAAAAACAACTCCAACACTCTGTAGCAAAACGCGGTCTAGATAGATCTAAAACTGTGTAAATTTTTAATAGCACTTGATCAATTTTCGGTCCTACCTTTTGGTGCAGGTTGATTGGAGCTACGATAATTGCATTAGGGTTTTATGCTGCAATGTCGGGGAAAGCTCAAGAACTTGATCATCATGTTGGGGATTCTAGGGTTTCTCTTTTTAAGGCCCCAAATTTGGATGTAATTTCTTAACAAAAATTGTTTGAGTTGGAATTAGCTTCAATCTAATGAAATACCAAAAGAGATTTTTATATATTATTCCATTCGTCCAACCTCGGCATTTACGAAAAGATACGAGACAATAATGTTTTTTTCAACGTGGTTAGCTAAATGTGCACCGATTGGGGGTCACAAAGGCTTCAATAAGTCTTTACACACAGATTGGTGGCTATCGAGATTCGAAACCTTGACATCTTGTTGGTCAAAGGCTCTGATACCATGTCATGAATATTGGGAGAGGATTCTGAATGAATCTGATATTGTTGTTTACTAACCGATCAGAATAGCCTATCACCTCCAAATTTCTTACTCAAATAGTGATTTCTCAATAACCAAATCAATCAACTCAAAACACACAAACCCATTACACAGAAAACACACAAGATCTGCATACGCCTGAATCCACAAGCTTATTTCAACCATGATTACCATACATATAACATGCTAGCTGATGTAGCAGTTTCTTCTTTTACTCCTTCATTCATGCCGCAGCAGCAGCAGTTAACTCATCGACTTCCTTGAAGTTCTTGACGACGAAGTCCTTGATAACGTGAGGAACTTCGACATCGTCATGCACCTTCTCGTACTCGCAAGTCCATTTCACCAAGCTCCCATCTTTCTCCTTTGGGGACACCACTATGTGCGCTTTGAATGTGCAGTAGTATTTCATCAGATCTCCCTCAATCACGCTGTACGACACCGATTTTTTGGCCTCATCCACGCTGTCGATCTTCTCCTTCGACAGCTTCACCAGCGGCGAGCCTAGAGTGCAGAAGAGATGCATCAGTTGTAAGATGCATTAGTCTTAGTGATGCATAAACTACAATGATTAGTAAGATTGATAATTCGGTTTAGGTTAATGATCAAAATTGATTAATTGACCGAAATTGGTTAACCATCAGTTAACTTATTGGTCGGTTAGTCCAGAGCGGTTAAGCATTTTTCAGCAGGTTGGTTAACAGTTAAATTGTGGTTAACTAGTGGTTAATCGAACTTGACCGAAACAATAATGAAATAATGAGTTATATAATGCTAATGCTTATTTGCATATGTATGATTTGCAATATTATTCAATTTACATAAAAAAAAATTACATTTTATTTCATTTGAAAGTAGATTAAATAGGTTAGAGTCAGTTAAACTAGTTATAATCGGTAAGAATCGGTCAAAACGGGACAAATTATTTTGGCCAAATATTTGTCAATTTTCCCCCGATTTTTTATCAGTCGGTCATCGGTTAAAACTCATTGGGCGGTTAATAACCAAATTAACCGACTCCCACCCCTACTATCTAGAACCAATTTCAGTCCTGTCCAAACCCGATAACCGAGTACCCAAAAACCAGACAAACTATACGAGTGAGTGATTCAAATTCCATACCTTCACCGTAGGTAAACAGGCGAACAGAGCCGACGGCTTTGCCGTCACCTTCAAGGACGTCAATAGTCTTGTACTGGTCAGGAAACTCCTTGGGAAACAGAGTAGTTGAGTTCCTAATGTTCTCCCAGAACTTATCCGCCGGAGACTTGATCTCCACGTCAACTTCAAGTGTTCCTGCTCTTGCCATTGCTTTCAAAAGACTCTGTTTCTGGGTTAAGATTAACAAGATGCAGAGTGAGGTAATGATGCAGAAATACAGAGCTTCTATTTATAGTAGTGAAGTGAAGGAAGAGTAGTTGGTATTTGTTGGGTTCGTAAATAGAGTGGTTAGGAGGGGAAATTGAAAGCCAACCGTCAAAATCGGCAGAGGCCCCAACTGTAATAAATTACGGATCAGGATCACCGACGAGTTGATGCTGACATAGGGGCCATTTCACGTTTCTGTGTTTAGATATAAGTGGTGAGCCCAGTTGGAATTCATTAGAAGCAGGGGTGGGAATTTTCCGACCCGGTCAAACCGGGTTTCGGACTATCTGATCATTGATGTGGTCAATCCGAGCCCGACCTGGTCATACCAACCGAGTAATGTTAAGTCCGGTTTGTGGGGTTCGGTCTTAGCCGAAACCTGATTATCTCACCTGAACTCTTAGAAATTTTTGTCTTATTTTGACTCTTCCTAGAACGTGACACGGCTATCTTCCTATCTTTGTGAACTTAAGCAAAATCAAACAAAATCATTACAAATATACATCCTCGAACAAACTTTATGTATTATATCTATTGCTTCTCAACTATAACAAACCTCTCTAGGATAGATTGATTAATGATTATGACTAAGGATCATTGTTCATGGAAGAATATGAATTGATGTAATAATACAAATGTGTTATCAAACTATGATTAAACCGAGCTAAATGAGTATTGTTTATATTATAAATGAGTGTTTATTATACATCCAGCCAACTGGGTCGGGTTGGGATTTTTTGGGTTTTACCCAAAAAGTTCGAAACTCTCAAAATGACAAACAAAAACCCCATCCTACCCTTATTACGCCAGGCTTTCGGATTAACCAAATCCTGATTTAACCAGGTAAAAACTCGAAACTCTCAAATTGACAAACAAAAACCCCATCCTACCCTTATTACGCCAGGCTTTCGGATTAACCAAATCCTGATTTAACCAGGTAATTGAGAATCATTGCCCTTATTGGTCCGAGTTCACAGCTGTGCCTGCGTTGAACCCGAATCCGACCTCAGATATCACATTCTGATCGTTGCACTTCAGTTCAAAGTCCAGGCTGACTTCAGCACGACACCAGGAGTCTCGGACTTTGAATATGGTCCAGAGAGCCAAGCCTTTGAGATTGTTGCTGTACCAATCTGGGGGTAAAATTAGGGATACTTTGTTGGAGTTTATTTGATGAGGGAGCCACTCTGCTGGCATGCGGGTAGCTGGAATGATGATCGACATCTCAGCCACCGAGTGCGGAGGAGTCTGCAATTGAGAATCATTGCATTTCAATAACTCAGATAGATAAGGTCCACCAAGTGAACATATAATACTGCAAATGTATGAAAGAATGACGTTACCTTTTCAACATGGATTTTCAGCAGCTCAACTGCTACATTTCCCAGTCGGATGCAGTTCATGAAGTTAAATCCCCGCATTCTTCCCGACTCCAAGCCTGCCGGTGGATGCACGGAAGGCAATGATGTGCAATTTGGTGCGTCTAAACAATACGCTGTTGACGGCAAACTATGCAATGACAGTAGCTTATTGCAATTTGCAATACGAAGAACTTGCAAATTTTCTGGGATTATGCTCAAGTACGTGATCGGGTTCCCGCTTAGATCCAGCTTTCTCAGACCCTCGAGATATATAATACCATAAGAGAGATCATCCAAGTTGCAGTTACTGAGATCCAAACTTGTCAAGGAAGAAGACACGTCCGTTAAATTGAATCGATCTCTACCATAAAAGAGCATCCCCATCAGACGCTGTCGTTCCTCTGTTTCAGTTCTATACAAAATGTCGCGACAAACATCCCTGACGGACCATGGCAACCTGTCGGAACCACTCAATGACAATACTTTCAGGTTCTTCGGTCCCCTGTCCGCCATCAGATACTTTAATCGAAGACGGGTTCCTTCAGCATGCATCTCCTCCAAGTTTTCTAGGCTGTCCAGCTCGATATTCAGCAGTCGGAGATTCGAACATCCTGTAAGACGAAGGATTTTCAAGGAACGACAACGACCAACTGCTTCCGGGATAAACTCTAAGTGTTTACAGTTTGTGACGCTCAACACAAGGAGGCTGGTGAGGTTTTGGACTGAAGCAGGTAGTTGTGGTATGTCTGTGCCATCGAGGAGAAGCTCTGACAAGCTTACCATGTTTTGGTCAAACTCTGGTAACTTCTTTATCTTTGAACATCCTGACAGTATGAGAACTTGGAGGGATTTCATGCCTATACTCTTTGGCAGGCGGCAGAGACTTTTGCAACCTTTGAGATTTAGACAAATGAGTTTTTCCAGAGATATAACTGAAGGATGAACCTCTGTTAGCTTCAGACACCCTTCAAGGATTAGTATCTCAAGATTGGGAATCCTGAGTAATCTGGTGTTTGAATGAGTTCTTGTGAGTGACTGAGTTTCATGAACTTCAACTTCTCGAAAACCTGACAAAAGCAGAAGTTTCAGTATCACCAATTGGTATCATGTTTCAGCATTACATAACTGATAAGAGGAAAAGAAGAGGTTTAAGACAGCAAGAGTACCTTCTTCCCAGTCCAGAACTTCTGTATGCGACTATATGACAGGTTAAGTTCAACCAGGTTGCGTGGATAAAAATCTGAAGGTAGGTAGTCCAGTGGATATTCATGCCAATGAAGAATCCTTAATTCATTTGAAAGAGTAGTCAGCTTTCCAGAAAATCGCAGCTTAGAGCTTTCGGCCGAGCCATACAGTCTTTTGTGGATATTAAACGGGTATCCATGCCGGTGAAGACTCTTCAACTCATTTGAAAGAGTTCTCAATTTTTGCCGGAGGTGCAGCCTGGAGCCCTGAGGCGAGTTATCAGTTTCATCTGGGTATGATGCCTCTTGTCCCACTAAGTACTCAGAACTTCCAGACTGGTGAATGTAGCAGATTTCAAGGAAACGGAGTCTACTCATCTCGCGGAAAGCTTCAAGACCAAAAGAAGCATCTTTTACTTTAGAAATGTCAAGAACAATACCTTTGACATCTTTCGTCCCCTGAACAAAAATGAAGTATATAGTTAGTCCCTACCCTGCAATTTGGATATATGTATATGATAGGTTCAGAAGCGAAACATAGAATGCAGTTTACTATACAAACCGTTCTTTGAGCCAACACATTGCAGATATCTTCACTATTCCACAACCTGCTACGCTTGCCTGCCTCTTTATTTGACTCTTGCCGGACAATTTCCAAACCCATTTGTCGTAACAAATCATGCGTCCAGACTCGGTCATCTTGAATGCTTATGAGAGATCTATTAAGGAGGACTTTTAAACTGTAAGCTGGAGAAAAACCAGCTCCTTCTACTATACTCATCACATATTCTTTGTCCTCCCCATTAAAGAAACAAGCAATATCCAGAAATATACTCTTCTCAGAATCTTCAAGCACGTCAAAGCTCAGTCTAAGCATCTTCACTATATTCCCTGGGGGTGTTTCTTCAAGTGTGTTCATGTTGCACAATGACGATCCCAGAACTTTAAGAGCCAACGGAAGCCCTTTCGCGTAATTGACAACACGATCTGACAAAGCCACAAGTTCCTGTACAGAAGAAGTTTTCTTAAAAGCATTTTGGCGAAATAGCTGAAAAGATTCAATGTCACTTAAAGGCTTGACTTCATAAACTGCATCTACTTCATGAAGTTCCAGCAAATGCTTATTTGTTGTTGTTACCATGATTCTACTACCAGACCCAAACCACTCACGATCACCTGCTAAGCTCGTTAACTGATCTACATCAGAAACATCATCAAGAACAACAAGAATACATTTGCTATGAAGTCGGCCCTTCATTAGCAAATCCAACTGCTCGTCCAGAATCCTTAAGCCATCTTCAACAATCAATTGAGAAAGAAGCTTATTCCATAGATAATCCAGCCCGTGAATCTCTGCAGCCTCTCTAACATTTTTAAGGAAGCAACAAGCATCAAACTTATGAGAAATACTGTGGTAAACTGCTTCAGCTGTAGTTGTTTTACCAATGCCTGCCATGCCCCATATTCCTACCACCCTCACATCAACCAACCCGGTTTGCAGTAGCAACTCAACTTCCTTTATCCGAGGCTCCATTCCGACGAGGCCTAAAGGCTTGTTAGTGTATTCACGGCCTAGCTTACTCAACACATCTTTCACAATCTCGTTAATAAGAGTTGGTTCATCCCTGCAAAACCACACAGCAATCGTATCAATGCCTAAATGAGGCTCATATGAGAAACACAGTACCATAGAGCAGGAATATACTCTAATGTTCAATTACTAGCTCTCTGTACTCTCGTTTTATCTTTCGATTTATCCTCGCGCAGTTATATTCCTATATTATACAGCAGTAAATCCCTAGAAACTCCACATTTTCAGTCACTTCAGCATCAAGTTCAGTCAAGCAGATTAACTAGCTAAACATTGGGAACAAATGGCGGAAAGATCAACAAGATTTGCAATCAGTACCTGTAACGCGAATCCCAGCCGCTTAATTCAGCAGCCTTGTTCAGAGCAGCCTTCCAGCTCTGCAACATCCCGGGATCTAACTCTGAATCCATCTCGTGTTTGGCGAACGACTCCGCGTAACTGTTCTTGACCTCGCTGACATCCGACGGATCTACGCCGTAGAAGATCGGGAGAACCGCGTGGATTTCCTTCTTCTCCATACATTGGATGATCGTCTCGAGTTCTTCCAAGCACCAAGGGGAAGAAGCGTAGTCCTTGGAGAAAACGACGATCGAAAACCTAGACCGCTGGATTGCGCGGAGAATCTCGGGGGAGATAAGCTTGGCGCGTTCGAGCTTAAGATCGTCTTTGAAAGTGCTGATCCCTTTCAGCCGGAGCGCGTTGTAGAGATGGCTGATGAAACCGTGACGAGTGTCCGATCCTCTGAAGCTCAGGAAGACGTCGTAGGTTAGTAGAGGTGAGGAAGACGTAGAAGCCGAGGAGGAGGAAGAGGAGGCCATGGTAGGTACGCAAGAGAGTTGACTTACAGTCTTACACTACTGACTGTGTTGGTCTGCAACTGTAGGTGTTTTTTGGCTGAAGAAGACGACTGATTAGTGGTTGTTTGTTTGTAATTATCTAATTAATCTGTACACTTTACGATAAATAATGGTTTATTTTATTTTACCAGCTCAGTTTAAAATACCAACGTCCAAACGGACCGTAGTTTAATCCATTAAATTAGTAAAAAAAAGTGCTCCTATTTGCAGTCCGCGTTTTACTAACGTAGTCCGTATTTTTAACATAAATGGACAACTATGTCCTTGCAATCCGTATTTACTAACCCAGTCCGTTTTTACTAACGCAATCCGTTTTTAACTAACGCAGTCCGTTTTTTACTAACGCAGTCCATTTTTACTAACGCAGTCCATTTTTTACTAACGCAGTCCGTTTTTTATTAACGCAGTCCGTTTTTACTAACGCAGTCCATTTTTTACTAACGCAGTCCGTTTTTTACTAACGCAGTCCGTTTTTAATAACGTATTCTGTTTTTTACTAAAGCAGTCCATTTTTTACTAAAGTATTTTTCAACATTCATAATTTTCCATCAGTATTTTTCATCAATATTATTAATTTATTTAAATGTTTAAAGTGTTATTTGTATTTTTATGCCTATTTTTCTAATATATTATGAACAAGGATATTCGTTGGTAAACGAACCGAGTTGGTAAAAAATGGTCTGTGTTAGTAAGAAACGGACTGCTTAGTAAAAACAGACAGCGTTAGTAAAAAATGAACTGTGCTAGTAAAAACGGACTGCGTTGGTAAAAACGGACTGCGTTAGTAAAAAACGGAATGCGTTAGTAAAAACGGACTGCGTTAGTAAAAAACGGACTGCGTTAGTAAAAGAGGATTGCGTTAGTAAAAAACGGACTGCGTTAGTAAAAACGGACTGCGTTAGTAAAAATGGACTGCAAGGACATAATTGTCCATTTATGTGAAAATACGGACTGCGTACAGCAAAACACGGACTGCAAATAGCAACCCGCAAAAAAATGGCGCGCGGAATTTTTTCAGTGGAAAAAAAAAATCATCACAAGAATGAAAAAATAGTATTTCCCCCTCTATTTTGTCAACTTAACACATAACTCCTTATACTACTATAAATTGCTCTTCTTATCACCTACTTCAATCACTTTGCATTTTGGGTCTTTCTGTTTCAACTATCATCTTCTTCTCAACATTAAATTTGAAGACATCTGCATATCGACGGAGAGAGATATCAGAGGTAGGAGACGAAATGTTGGTCAGGGAGGCAAATCGGGAAGATATCACGAAAAATATAGTGAAATACGAAGGGTTTTAAGACTACACATTTTATTCGTCGATCTCATCCTATCTAATTATATATATTTTTATTCTCATTTGAAAAATGTGTATCAATTAATGTCACAATGACAAAAGTTATAATAGAAGGACCTAAACGATAAAGTGTTCGAAATAGGAGGGATAAGAAAAATAATTTATAGTATAAAAGACTATCTGTTAATTAGCTGACAAAGTAAAGTAGCCTAAAGTGTTATTTTCCCTTAAAATTATTACAATTAATAAAACATTTTGACCCGTTTTAGAACTTTGCCAAACTAAGGTAAATCTATGATCTATCACAACCCAAAATTAAACTAGAAAAATGAATTATTTCATGATACTGCTTTCAAGGGTTGTACGTAATTATATAACAATTTATCTTTAGTGACACATGGTCAAATTATATCCAAAATCAGATAAATACAACATGTGGGTGTCGCGGCGCCACAAAACTTAATAAATGTAATGTGCCAATAAAAATAATTTGCTACGTATTTTGTCCCCTAAACTACAAACTTACTACTTACTTTCGGTACATGAAAGAATTCCGAATTGTGGTGGCATGTCATCATCTATGTGACACCATATACAATATAATGTACTTCAGATTTAAAAATCACCTTGTGTCGCACTTTTTCTTAATAAGAATAGAACTCATAAAGTTCTTCCAATAAGAAAAGACTTTGTGTTTGGTTAATGAATCGAGTCATCTTTCATGAGCAATTTGTTTGAAGGTGTTAATAAATAATATAATATTCATTCAAATTTCTTCTAGGAACTCAAATTATTGAGAACAACGGTTCTTGAGATAATCAATAGTTTAGGCTAATATATAGCCAAAGTCAGTCTTCTTTGTTTATTATCTGATATATTTAAGTTGCTCGTTTAATTTGATACTCAACTTCAATAACTTATCCTTTTAAATTCAAATTGCAAATCACAATGAAATTCGCAAAAATTAAAATGGAATCTCTTCGACTTGGTGGTGCCTTAAAGAAGACATTTTGATAGTTGACTTAGAAAATAATCTTGATAAATATTATGTCACTTGACAATTTAAATAGTTTTCATGAGTATTTGTTACGGTAAATCACTACATAAAATAGTGATTATTGTTGCAAAATATCACTATTTGCTATTGTCGTAGCTATAAATATTTTTCTTTTGTAGTGACATGATTCAAACACGAGACCTCTCAGTCAAATTGGATTATGAGAAGGCTCTGATACCATATCTTGAACGATTGTATCCCCAAAGAGACCCAAACAACTTGAATTGATCGGAGAAGTTCAATATTAGTTTATATAACATTCTTTAGCATGTAGTACCATTCTTTTATACTAGTTTTGTGCCCGACCTATTGGCCGGTTTTATTTAATTCATTTTTTTTATGATATTAATGATATAATATTTTGAAAAAATTGTTTATATGTGTGGGTAACATGACGTGAATGTGTAATCGTCACTATTGTTTGAACCTCATTTTCCTCCGTCAGATATCATTGCTTTTTATATGTCATCATTCCACTTAACCTAATTACCATCAAAGTCGTCGGTCAAACATGTGACTATTCAACTCAAAATCTGACCGACACGTGACTTGACTAACCTACTCATTAAACTTAACTCAAACCTAATCCATTTAGCTGACATTAAACCTCTAAATCCAATATGAACTATGACAAAACTTTAAGTACATTTTAACTATTCAATGATTGTCATGCAGCCGATCAATGAACACACAACATGTCTAAGTCATATAATCATATTAATTCATGATCTAGTGGATCCTAACTACTTTCCAAAATCAACATACTCTAATGGTATAAAAATTTAAATATAAATTCTTCCAAATATTTCAAACAAAATCGTACTTGAACTAACTTTATACATGATCAAGACCATCGACCCATCAAATAAGAACTTAAAATTTTAGTAACATATGAATATAACAATCCATACCATAGTTAAAAAAAAATCAAAATCAGGCAAGTATGCACGCTAACATCTCTAAAAAAAGTTGATGATAATTTTTTCATTCGGTATTTAATCCTTTTTTTCTTATTATCTTTGTGTAATCTTAGTTGAAGTATATTTTTATTGAAGTTAATCTTATTTAAGATATCATTATATGAGAATAATTAATTTCAAGTATATGATAAGATATCATTTTTTTCATGTATATAATAGATAAACAGTTAAACACAAATATAATAAAATGAATAGTTATTAGAGTAGTGATTAAGAAAGATTTCTAATGAAATGAAATATTTGTATACAATTAGTATACTATTTTTTCATAAATTTAAATATATTAAAAATTAAAATTATCTTAATCATATATCAATTTATGTTAATATAATCTATTTAATTTTGTTTCAATTATAAAGTTTTAATTTAAAAGCATTCAACATTTAATGAAATGAAAGAGAGAAAATAAATGATTTTTTATTTAAAAATTGAATGATGATGTGGAAATTTGTGAGAAGGGTTCTAACCCATGTGTCAAACCCAAATATACCATACCACCATTATGATTATTAAGATTAATGTGTACTTAGACATAATTAATATAATTGATGATGAAAATTTACCACTAGGGCAATGTTAGGTTACAACAAACATAAATTTAATAAACCATTGACTTTAAGCTTCACCTCAAACACAATATAAATAACCCTAGGATCAAGATGAAGCTCATAGAGACATACAATCACACAATACTTCATAACACAAAGAAGATGAGCAAGCATCATAATCACCATGATCATCACAAGCATCATCATGATGCCAAAAGCCATGATTCTCATACAAAACACAATGATCATCATCATACCCATCATCAACATCATGAAGTGAAAACACATGATCACCATCATCATGAAGTGAAAACACATGATCATCACCATCATCCTCAGCATCACCAACATCATCATGAAGTGAAAATACATGATCACCATCATCATCATCAGCATCATCATGAAGTGAAGACAAATGATCACCACCATCATCCTCAGCATCATCATCATCAACATCATCATGAAGTGAAGACACATGATCACCATCATCCTCAACATCATCAACATCATCATGAAGCATCACAACATGTTTCTCATCATCATCATCATCATTATGAAGAACCAAAACATGTTTCTCATACTAAGCATGATGATCATAGGCATGGCGATCATCATCATCGTCGTGAAGAAGAGAGCGATGAATCTGACAGAGAAGAGAAGCCTCATCTGCTCAAACGCAGCCAATCAACTCCAGCCCACGAGATAAATGAGCAAAAGTAAATTTTCTTTATTCATTCCTTGCCGATATTATTATGTTTGATGATTAGTCATGTTTAATTGTCTGGCTGAAATAATCATAAAAAATGATTGGAATAATTGTTCGGTTGCATCGTTTAAATATAGGATGAGTATTCTGTTACAAAATAAAGTTAGATGAACATAGTGTTATGCTCCCAAACTTAGGTGACCACCAATGTTTTGACCCGGATGAATGTATATAGACACATGTACACGAGTAACAAAACACGTATAATGTATAAAAGTGAGTACCACACACAAAAATTCAGTAGAACAAAGGGTAAAAAATATTGGCGGTTACCTAAGGGGTTGTAACATCATGATCACCTAACTTCATTTTGTAACAGACTACTCACCTATGTTTGGGTCAACCATTTTGTAGGTATTGGGAGTATTTTATGAGTTGGCTCGATTTATTTTGAGGATTCAACCGAGTTGATCAGGGAGATTAAAAAAGTATTATGTTTAATGATGTTGCATGCTTAGTTGTCCGTTTAGCCGAAATTATCATCAAATGACCAAAAATAATTATCTAGTTACCTTGTTTAAACATACATGATTACTCTGTTACAAAACGAAATTAAAACCTAAACTTGAGTGAACACCAATGATTTCGAGACCAAAAAAATCACCATTTTTAATTTATATGGCTACACACAGATTTGAAGACGACATAGTGGTGGTGTGTTCAGCAAACGACTACTGGGGAGGTCTCTTTGCATCGACCTATTTCTTCCCCAAAGCCAACGAGGACCTCTACTCCTCCATCAATGTCGTCAAAGGCGACGGCTGTTCGCAGCATTCTCTTCGCGAAATCAACTTTGTTCGAGGTAACTTTCATCCATTTTTTCTTTTGATTGTTTCTGTGTCTATCAACCAGGTTTTGATACCAATTGTTTGGATCGCATTTGTCATCAACAACACGACATTAGTATAAATGTATAATATTATATGGTTTAGGTCAATTTTCTCTCTAACTAATGATCAAACATTTTGTGTTGTTTTATTCACGCAATATACTTTTGTCTAGACATCTTAAACCACCATTAACACCAACAAGCAACAGATGTACTCTCACACGTCTAGCTTTAGCGAACTCATCTCCATGTCTACCAACCAGACTCTGATACCAGTTATTAGAATCAACACACTATCGTCAACTATCCATCACCAGCGGATATACTCCAACGCGTATGGCTAGCTTACAGATAATCTATTTGCTTGTTAATTACTAGTCTTTGATACCAATTGTTAGGATCGCAGTCCGCTTAGAGGCTAAGACCATTATATTTTTCTAGTTACTTTGAGTAGGTCTAATGTACCGCACGAATATATGCATAGGTACACACGCACATGTGCAGTGGAAGGACTGGGTGGAGGAGATAATGCAGGTGGATCACGAGAAGAAGACGATCGAGTGGTCTGTGATGCATGGAGGTCCACTGGCTACATGCGGATTCTTCAACACGACTGTGATAGTGAAGCCTAGAGCTAGGAACCCTAAGGATCACGGTGCAGTTGTGAAGTGGACCATTCATTATGACGACAAAGGAAGAGGGTTTAATCTGGAAGAGATGAATGAGATGGTTAAGTCTACGTTGATGAATTTGGATGTGTATCTATCTTATGTGGCCGATAGGGAGAGCTCTCGTGGCTACTAAACCTTAGATCCAGATTGCAACTTTCTATTGTGTCTTTCTTTGCTTTTATTTGTTCTGTTTTAACCTTTATCTCTTGTGTATTTTGGGTTTGTTTTTCTAATAAATCATCAATAAAAAAATTTCACTATTTGTAAAAAAATTATTTCTTTTTAATGGGTTTGCTTGGGTGGATGCCGAGATCGGGTCAAATAGTCTTGCTAGATCGCTCAAGGATGGTACGTGAGCGTTCTGTGACAAGTGCAGAAAGAGGCCTCATAGGTTGATGCAAACAATAGTCTATTGGCGAGGCATCACCTAAATTTTAACAAGTGATGTTAGAGACTAGCTAATTTGATTCATATATGTTGAAGATTTGCTTTGCTAGGAGTGAGTATGATAGTTACCTTTACTTAAAATCTTTGAAAGATAATTCTTTCATAATTGTTGTTACATGTGGATGACATGTTGATCGTTACAAGAGATGAGAAAGATGTGTGTAATTTAGAGTTTTTGTTAATTAAGTAACAAATTTGACATGAATTTGGGTGTGGTGGAAAAAATCTTAGACATTATAAGACGAGTAGAGAATTATGGTTCTCACAATATAAGAACATTAAAAGAATTTTGGAGAGGTTTGAAATAGACAAGGAATATTGAAAATTCAGTAAGAAGAAAAAAAAATTGAATTTGTTGACGGTGGGATTTGAACCCACACCCTTTTGGACCAAAACCTTAATATGGCGCCTTAGACCAACTCGGCCATATCAACATTTGTTTAAGATGATGATCATTTGTTACATAAGTCTTACGTAATGAAGGATATTTTTTGCGTAACATGTCAAATTAACTATGTTACGTAAGATCAAGGCGGTTATGTAAAATGATCATTTATAATTGTTATGTAGGATAGTGATATATTACGAACCCTAGCTAGTTGAAGAAGTTTAGGGAGGGTTGAGCAGTTTGATTGGGTCGCCCAATAATACCCAACCCTTCAAACCATCTAGGCCAAAAGAAGAAGTGGAGCTTGACTCCAAACAACAGTTAGGATTTCTCTCCTTTGAAGCTTTAGGGCGACGTGGCATGATCTGAACGGTTTTGTTAGGGATGCACGCGATAGAGATCGCCTATAGTATCACAAAAAATCAGAGAAGGCCACCTTGCTGACAACAAACTATAAATACGACACTAAGCTCTTCACAACAGGACAGTCTGACATTTGTCAGAGAACATTCTCTCAATACATACAATTTATCCTTTCATTCTCTCATTTCCCAAAATATCATTCTTTCGTACTATCCTATACTATTGTACGAGGTGACTCGAATCCAATAATTAGGCTACCCAGACAAGACTCAAGTATAACAATATAATTATATTATAGTTTAATTTTTTTTAAATCATGGTTTATAGTATAACAATCATAATATGTAACACAATAGAAGACACAAAACACAACAAGAACAACTTTAGTTACAAATGCCCTAGTGTGTGATTTATACCCAACCTAGTTTATAACTTCATTTACCTTCTTTCAGCCGAAAGAAACCCTTTTTTATATTGATAAGCCTTGATACAACTTCACTCATACCAACCCTCTCTTCTGGGATGTCTGCAGAACAAGCAACCCCGATTTCGAGAATGTCACTCATTAGTTCCTCTCGATCTTTACTCGCTTTCTCTGAGCTGCCAGTGATATCATTGTGATGGGTAGTCAACCCACACAGTAATTCATCGAGTAGAATTGGATCCACAACTTTTGATGTGTGTTGTTTTGACAATGCACTTTTGACAACATTGTGAAGATTTAAACCGCCTTTGAAAGTATCATCTGTTGGTCTCTTTTGAGTAAACATCTCAAGTAAGAGGATACCGTAACTGTATATATCACCTTGTATTGAGACTTCATTTCCCATTTCATATTCTACAAAGAGATTGTTAGAAAAAAGTCAAGTGATAAAAGAATTTGTTGTCAATATGTGAATAGCAATCAAACCTTCCCTAATAAGTCTAACGTTTCATATAATCAAAATCTCTATAGTGCGCAAAACTAATATTTTTTACCTGGAGGTGCATAGCCAACCGTTCCCTTTATACCAATTGAACTTGTAGAGGAATTTGAAACTCCCGAAAGGAATCTTGCCAATCCAAAATCACCAACATAAGCCACCATATCATCATCAAGAAGTACGTTACTAGGCTTGAGATCACAATGAACAATTGGGATTTCACAATAGTTATGAAGATAATCCACCCCGGAAGCTATATCAATAGCAATATTTAGCCTCTGAATGAAGTTCAAGCTCTTTGTTGTAGACTCGTCTATTTTTTCAATTGGTCGATGAAGCCAGTCTTCTAAGCTTCCATTAGCCAAAAACTCATAAACCAAAGCCTTGAAATCATTTCATTCATGGTCAACACTTGAACACACTGTAACTATGCTCACAAGATTTTTGTGCCGAATATTCTTCAATGCTTCACATTCTGCCATGAAACTCTTGAGCTCCATGTCGATGAAGGTTGAATACTTTCACAGCAATGTTGATACTAGCTTCACCAATATCATTAAGGACTCCCTTGTATACTGAACCAAAGCCACCAACCCCAATTTGATTTGTCGTGGAGAATCCATTTGTAGCTTTAAAGAGTCTTTGGTAAGATAGTTGTAGTAATTTTGAATCATTTGTCGAAACAATATCTTGTCTTCTTTTTTTTCTAAAGAACAAGATAAAGAAGCAAGAACCAATGAAGGCAATAAAGAGTAGGCTAGAAATTGTTGATATAACAATCTTCCACTTAAAACTCAACATCTTGTTTGAGTGTCTCGTGAAGTTACAAGGTGGAAGTTTAAGAGCAACGATTCCCCCACAGAGCTTGTTATTTCCGACAATTGAAATAATGCTACTGTTTTTGAAGACTCCTTGTTTAGGCACTTCACCTTCGAAGTTGTTATGAGACAAATTTAAAAGTTTTGAGATATTCATTCTCTCTAAAAACTTTGGAATTTGACCTGATAAGTTATTGCCGGAGAGATCCAACTCTTGAATACCTCTCAATGAACTCAAAGAAGAAGGAATACTACCATCTAGATGATTCCCTTGCAAGTCTAAAGACTCTAGGCTGATACAGCTACCAATACTACTTGGGATGCTACCTAACAACATGTTATGAGATAGATCTAAGGTACCTAAGTTTTTCAGATTCCCAACCTCCGTGGGAATGGCTCCTGTAAATCGGTTGTAAGACAAGTTGAGGTCAATTGTCAAGGATTTAAGACTCATGACATGTAGGGGGATGACACCACTGAGATTATTGTGAGAAACGCTCAAACGTAACAATCTTTGACAATTTTGAATAGAAGCAGGAATTTCTCCAAGTAAATAGTTATGACTAATATCTAGACCAATTAATTTGGTCAAGTCTCCCATAGAAAATGGAATATATCCTAAAAGCTTGTTGTTGTATAGATACAACTCTCGTAGGGACTTTAACTTTCCAATGATGGGTGGAATAGTACCTGATAGATCATTGTTATGTGCCCAAAGCGTCTCTAAGTTGACAAGATCTTTTATCTCGTCTGGAATGTTTCCTGATATTTTGTTGTCGTTGAGTTTCAGATCCTTGAGGTTAGTTGACAAGTTGCCAATATGTTGGGATAAGCTACCTCCAAAATTATTTAGCTGAATATCCAGAAAGTTCAAATTCGTGGTGTTGGTCAAAGAAGAAACGAAGCTCAGATCATTAGCCTTACCACTTCCCAGAGAGTTGCCAGCGATCGAAAATCTCCAAAGCATGTTAGATTTTTCCATACTAGGCATGCTCCCTGTAAAATAGTTATCTGAAACTTGTAGTTGAACCAAATTGGAGGAATTAGATAAGGATTGTGGAACACTGCCAATAAACTCATTAAAAGTCGCGTCGAAACTCTCAAGATTCGGAAGTAATATTCCTAGGTCCCAAGGAATATTCCCGCGGAAGAAAGATTGTAAATGGAAGCAGGAATTTCGTCAGACAGCTTGTTAATATATAAACCAAAAAACTGAAGACACTTCAATTTCCCTAGAGTATCAGGAATTCTTCCACTTAATTGGTTCATGATGCTTCCATTAAGATTGTTTAATCTTACCTTAAAATACTGGAGTTTTTCCAATAGCCCCAACTGCCATGGTAATCCTCCCACCAGATATCACCAACACTGAATATGGTAAGAGCAGAGCATCTGGAGATGTTGGATGGTACCTCACCGCCCCAACCACTGCAATCTACGTACGAAGACGACCGATTTCATGAGGTATTTCCCCATGGAAGTTGTTATTGTAAAGACTCAACACTTTCAGGAAGCTGAGATTGCCAATGTATGGTGAGATAGTGCCAGAGAGTCTTCGAGATGGCAGACCCAAACCGGTGACTCTACCATGATGTCTTTTGGAACAAAAGACACGATACCACTGGCAAAAATGAGTAGAATCATCCACGAGCTGAAAGCCCCGTAGGATCACCAGAAATCATGGATTTGAAATTCAGCAAAGCGATACGATCTGTTTCGTTATTCAACAGAGAAAGCACAACAAGAAAAACAAAACAGTTGAACAAGTAGTGCTACTACAACCACAGTATATACCCTCAAACTCTCATAACCCATTTTCTCAATTTATTTTTCCTTTTTGGTATCACTCTCTAAGTTTCAATTTTAGGGCTCATATGAATGAGATTGTGACTTTGTGAGGAATAATGTTGGTGATAATTCACTTGTTATAAGCTTTATAGAAGTTGGATTCATACACAAATTACTCAGTTTTCAATCTTTATTCCAACAAGTCTTGGCTTCATTAATTCAGAAAACTTTAGTTGATCATTAGCTCACAGACCACCACACAAGTTAGTCTTCACCTGTTACTGCCAACAATTAATTTAGCCCATTCCCCAAGTTAAGAGATATTTTTTTATTTGTTTATCGGTCACCTTATTGTGCGTCGAATGTTCTAGACGCAAAGATCAGTTTAGTGATTACATTTCCAATCCTCTCCTCAAGCGAATGTTGAGAACCACTAGTACCGTGCACCATCATTCACTAGATCATCCTTACTTGAGTAGTTAAGAGATAGGAGAGTCAGAAATGAACGGATTCTGCCTATCGTCTAAAACTATGCTCTGTTAGATCGACTAGGTTTACTTAAAAAGAATTTCTCTAAAATAATCGACTTTTATGTAATTGAACCATCAAAATCTTAGAATCGTTTGAATTTTATAAGTCAAGTTTTCGTGATCTATTGTATGACCATTAAGGGATCATTTGATTGATGAAATTAGGTATAATAATTGACCTAATTCCCGACCCATTAGGAAGTGACCCAAATAATTACACTACAATTTCGTCCTCTTCCTAACCCATTTTACAAGTTAGAGATATTTCCAAACCCATTTTTCAAGCAATTTCATAATCGACTGTAAGTCTGTAACGTAAGAATTGGTTGAAACTATTGGACTATCTCAGGCTGGAGTTAGTGGGCTTTCGAGTTTCGTCCCTGGCCCAATAGTAAAATAACATTATTATTCTTCACATGACTTTGGAAAAAGGTTTTTATATAACATCTTTATTACATTTCGGTACTCATAGTTTAGGGGTTTTGTAAAAAACATACATATATTATAGATATTACGGTTTTTAAAAAATCATGTATACATGTATTATTAAATATTAGTCATTTATATCAAGAGTAAGTCATACGTAACAGTTATTTATAACTAATTATGTAAGATGATCATTTGTTTTTTAGATGAAGAAAAAAAATTGAATTTGTTGACAGTGGGATTTGAACCCACGCCCTTTCGGACCAGAACCTTAATCTGGCGCCTTAGACCAACTCGGCCATATCAACATTTGTGCTAGCTGATAATTTATTACATAAATCTTACGTAATAAAGAATAAGTTTTACACAACATGTTAAATTAACATCGTTACGTAAGATCAAGGCGGTTATGTAAGATGACCATTTATGACTTTTATGTAAGATAGGTATATTTTACGTAAACTTTACGTAACAAAATTTATCTCTTACCTAACATCATCACCTCAAAATCATTATAATGAATTAAGGTTATCCTTGCACAATATATATACTTCTATATTCTTCACTAGCTTTTTTGCCCGCCTGTTGGCGGGCCGCAACCTTGCAATATATAATTTTGAATTTTATTTTGAGGGAAGAATAAACAATTTGAGAGAGAAGAGCTACATTCTTATTAGGAAAAATTATCTCTCGCATTCATAATTTATAATACGTTATCTCAACGTTCTTGAATTTGTTAAATTCACATAGTATTTTAAAAATGTAGTTGTAAACTCTATGTTATACGGATAACCATTCAAATTAAGCATGTTGCTTCAAGAACAACAAATAGTTATCTATCTAGTTTTAATATCGAAATTTTGTTTGGTTTTAAAAGACTAATTAATTTTAATTACATGCTCAAAATGAACTCTTTAAGTACTTAAATTCTAAAAATAATGAAGGCTCTGAAGAATAAAACTCTAAACTCTTTAAAGTCTAAATATGTTTACATCCTTAATTGATACGATGAAATTAAATAGGAAATAACATATATTAAAGTGATATAAATTAAATAAAAATATAAGTACCTACAATATAATATATAAAAAAATGGGTTTATGTAGTTGAAAACTAAATTTTTTTTATTTCCAATCTTCTCCATAACTTGAGGAATTAATTTTTTTCCGAATATTTTGGTAAATTATTATTTTTTATTAAAAAATATCAAATACTAAAAGTTCAAAACTTCTTGTAAACAAATACTAAAATCTTAGTAACACTTAACTACATTAATTTTTTTAAAATAGTTAGCTTAGTGCACACAAATCTCAATGTATCATTTAGTATACTCAAATACTAAAATTTTAGTATCACTGAGGTAATGCATTCTTTATCTACCTCATTTTAATTATTTTTTTATCTTAGCTCTATTATTATATATTTAGGATGATAGTTTTATGGGTCAATTTTATGATGATTATTGAAATTTAATTTTTTTGTAATAATGAATGTGTTCTCATAAGATAATGTTTATATAGAAAACTGATTGCATTTATCTAGAAACCGTTTAACTGATTTGTATTGTAGAATTATAGAATAGACCTTTTCTCCTTTTTAGTCAATGAAATGTTTTTTTTACTATTATAACCCATGTTTGAACCCTCTTTTAATAAAATTGAATTTATTTTGTGTATTCTTTCAAATAACATTTTAGATTAATGGATAATTTAATTCTTTATATATAATTTCGTTAAAATTCTCATTTAGTTTTGACGATAATGGTTGGCTTAAGTGAACATATAAATCATATTTATAAAAAGAGATTCATTATATGTATCGTAGATATTGGATACATATATAGATTATAGTATAAAATAATGTTTTTAAATTATTGGTCTAGTGTTTAAATTCTTTAAATTTTTATCTTTTTTGCATTGAAAATTTCATTTTGATATGAATCATTTAGAATAAGCTTTTACTAATATTCATATAGTCACAACTTAAAAAAAAAATAAAAAGATAAAATGAAGATAAGATCTTTGATTGATTGAAAATGAAAAATGCATATGATTATTTTACAGAGTAATCATGGAAATTAAAATTATTTTGTATGAAAAATTAATTAATTTTATTGAAATACTAAAATTAAGCGTGGATGTACACTTTTGAGGTTTTTAAATAAGAGAAACAAAAGAAAGGATGCTATTGTGAAAGGAGAGATAATCCAAAGATCATGGAACATAAAAGTTTATTTTTATTAATTTTGCAAAAAAAAAACGTGGGTGGTTTTCCATTGCATTATTTTAATTGTTTATAATGTTTTTATTTTTGACATAATTTAATATTAATTAATTACTTAATGATAATTGGTAGAATCCCTAAACTCAAGGAGAAGAAGAATAAAAGGGGGTCTCTTTTATATTTGCATAATAATAATAATAGATAGATGACATCAGATCCAAACTATGCATTCACTAGTTTTTTTAATAAATGTATACATTTTTTTACTGATAGCTCTCATCGGAGACATATAGATGGTAAAAGGGACATGATCCACGTTCAACCATTCCGGGTTGGACCGGTCCAACCAATTTGACAGGCGGGGCAAAAATGTCTTTTTAAGTGAAAATCCTATCTCTTCTTCCTACACCAACGCCGTCGCCGCCTCTTTTGATTTTTCAGTGCTCCTTTGATGTAGTCCGTACGGTTCCAACAGAAGGCGTTCCCCAACAATTGGTCGACTGTTTCCGAGACGCCGTCGAGGGCGATGTTGATGATTGATGAAGCGGAGCACTCGCCGGGTTGAACAGGCCGGGAGTAGCGGCGGTTGCTCGGCAAACTTGCCAGAGCTCGAAGTCGAAACTAGGAGACTCGGAAGCTGGTGGAGCAGTGCGCGGCCATCAGAGTAACAGTCCCGAAGCAAAAAGGTTCATGAACAACGGCGGCAACGTAACATCGGCGACGGCGACGACATTCAAAATGTTGAAGACGATGAAACAAAATTGTTTAATAATTATTTGAAAATTACAATTTATTCACTTATTTTTATTTTTAGATAGTTTGATTGATAGTATTAAAATTTGCAATTTTAGTCACTAATTTTTATGTTGTTGACATTGATAACTAGTTAACTTGATTTGTTAACTATTTAGTTAACGAGTTAACTATTTAACCAATTAACTAATTAAATTTAGTTAACGAGTTAACTAGTTATCACATTGTTAACTAGTTAAATATAACAAGTTAACTAGTTAACCAATTAACTAGTTAAATTTAGTTAACGAGTTAACTAGTTATCACGTTGTTAACTAGTTATCTAATTGAGTTAACTAGTTAACCAATCGAGTTAACTAGTTATCACATTGTTAACTAGTTATCTCGGTTGGTTAACTAGTTATCATCTTTAAAAATGTTAACTAGTTATCTTAGTCATGATGTTAACTAGTTAACTCGATAAGTTATCTAGTTAACTAATTATGTTAATTTGATAACTAGTTAACTAATGTTGATAACAAGTTATCAAACAAAAAACCTTGTTAACTAGTTATCAGATAAAAACCATGTTAACTAGTTATTAAACAAAAAATGATGTTAACTAGTTATCAGTTAAAAAAATACTGTTAACTAGTTAACAGCAAAAAAGTGTTAACTAGTTAACAACAACAAAAAGTGTTAATTAGTTTTTTTTAAAGAAAAAAATTAATTTTTTTTTATTTTCAAAAAAAAAATCTCACCGGTCGCCGGAAAATTCGCCGGCGATGGTGGCCGGCCGTCGGAGAGCCAACGGCCACCCCTGAGAATTAAATTATTTATTTTAAATATAATAATTAAATTATATGTGTAAAGTCTTAAATACCCCTAACAATCTAGACCGTTGGATTGGTCAAAGGGTCAAAGGGTGATCTAATGATTGAGATGAAGGTTGGAAGTTTCCAACCCTTGGAAATGGTTGGATGGGGATCAGCTGTCGATGGTAAAAGACCATAAGAAGAAAAATTAAGTCCTTTTTTAGATTATTAAGGACCATACATCACGTAGCTTTTTTTTAGATAATTTATAAACGAAAAGAACACAAAATATACAAAAATAATACCTTGTAGATGATTCTCTTGCAAGTCTAGTAACTCTAGGGCTGATACAACTACCCATGATCTACTATTGTGAGGACCTCATTAAGAGTCCTTATATGAGGACACTCTTTATAGCCATTGGATGATGATCCTAATCTAATTGCGGGGAACCAGGTATGGACAAAAGGGGAAAATGAGGTAATTAATAAAAGTGGAACCAAAACGGGAATTAAAAAAAGCAGTATCAATTAAGTAATTTACTCTAATACCCATTTCATATTAACCATTGTATCTCTATCATGCAAATTAAGGGTATAGATTAGTGTCCTTATATAAGGACACTTAGGAAGTCCTCACATTAGTAATTGCCCAACTACCCGTACTACTTGAAATGCTAAGATCGAAAGAGAACCAAACTCACATAAAATCACCCAAATGAGACAAGAATGTCAAGAAAATGTCATTTAACGAGGACTGATAACACTAATAATTAGGTGTGTTATATATTTCTTTGGATAAAGGACTTTGTGAAGTCAATACAATACAAAAGACCTAGCAATGGTCAATGAATATGCAAGAAAATTGTATTTCGAAGAGATGCGATGGAGCTATGAGTTAGGTTTTGACCAAGTCATCTTTCAAAGTGATGCTCAAGTGGTGACCATGATGAGGATTTCACTGAGTTTGGTGTAATTATTAGGCATTGAAGAGAGTTATTGATGATATTTAATTTGTCTCGGGTTCACTTTGTTCGGATAAATAACTATATCACAAAATCAGAGAGTTGATATAATATACTGACAAAAAATCAAATGAAACATGTAAGGACAAAACACATTAATGTACGGTATCACAAGTATAGTACTGGTACTAAAGATACACAACGATGAATGCATTTTTGGCATGTTAACAAAGCCACTACCACTAAGAGGTAAAGGCGACCGACTCTAGTTCACCAATCGGGGAGAACCACGTGGCGACCCGTCTATCCTACCAAACTGCTATAATAAGTAGCTCCAGATCTCGGTCAAAGGAGAGGGACACGACACCAATACGCGCACACACCATCCCTTGGTGATACGCTCAATACTTGTACGCCCAAGGAACCCTCAAACGCCCACAGACACCCCCCGGTACTTCTCTGCCTTCCATATCATCTTTCATACAAGTTTACCTCTTTAATATCACCCTCTTACTACCTGACACACTGCAAGGTACATCTACGGCGTCAGGAGTCAGACGAGTACCCTAAGATACCTAACATAAGCTATCATGTATTTGTCTTACATTTTGTATTAGTTATTTGTTTTATATTACATATTTTTAATGTAAAAACTTTTGGAATACAGAAAGAATATCCCAAATAATGATATGCTATATTTTCTATATATGTGATTGTGACACAACTGTGCCATGTGGGACATCATGCTTGTACCATAATGTAAATCAAAAGACTATGTGTATAAATTTCTTGGAATAAAGAAGGACCTTGTGGAGTCAATTCAGTATAGAGTTAAAATTAAATTTGGAAAGTCAAAATTTTGATTTTCCTTCTACCTCTTCCTTAGATTTGTGATCCTACTCAAATGTTATTATTTTTAGGAAATTCACTTATTGCTTTGAAGATCAAGAAGCAAACTGTTGTCTCTTCGATCTTCAACAGAAATAGAATATCGGGCTAGGTCTCTACTAATAATACTTCGATATCCATATCCTCACCGTATTTTTATATGAACTAAACTAGCTGGTTCGGATTCGGTTTAAATACTTCAATATTCATACCCTAACTGTACCCCATATGTGACACAATTGTGAATTGTGCTCGTGTCATGGGTGTGACATCATGTAGACTAATGTAAGCTAGTTGCCCTTAGAATTAATACAAGACCATGGGTATATATTCCTCTGAATAAAAAGAGCATCTTGTGAAGTCAAATACAATACAAAAAGACCTAAGGTTTGGTCAATGAATAATTAAGCTACAAGTTAATTATGTTCAAGTAGCGTAATCATCTTATGTGACGTACAAACAAACTATTCTTTTTAATAAGTAATACATAGAATTTGTAATACCGTAATCAAGATTACTTAACAATATATCGTTGGTAACACATTGCATAACTAGTTATGCAATATGTTACTGAGGATATGTTGCTACGTAATCTTGAAAATTACAAAAACCTAATACAACATGTCTTCTCATATCTAGCGCAATAATATGTACGTACAAGCTATGAAGGTCAACTCTTCCATTTGGTCCAGCAATAATAAATCTTAAATTAATATACACTCCTAATCATTGCTTCTTGTTCACGTTAGGGTTCTTACCTAGCTCCTCACGCAAATCATGTATAAATATGGGTGGGCATACAGGTCGCTAATTAAACGAGAAAGAGAGATCAGAAAATTAAATAAAAAGAAAAAGGAAAAATGAAAATGCCAGAATACATTGTGATACAGTCAACAACGGAGGACAACAACTACTTGCGCTACAGACACGACAACGACATAAACGGAAACTTGAACGGAGAACTTAACCTCAGTTCACAGGTAGGAATCCTTCAGTTCACCGGCGGCGACGCTACAGCTCCTCACTGCATCTTCCAGGTAGGGGTCGCAATTCGGTTAAGGTTAATAGTTAAAATTAATTAATCGATTTTGTTAGTTAATTGACTGGTTGGTTGGTAAAGGAATAACCATTTTTTAGCAAGTTGGACCCTACCTTTCCAAGGGGTTGGATTTGGGTCCAACCTTTTATGGTCCGTTAGATTAATCAAGGTTTCATCTAACGGTTGATATTCATTTTTTATTTTGTTCAAACTGTTGACCGGATCCGGATCCGCCAGTTAATGGCGTTAACTAGTTAACTCCGTCAGTTAACGGTGTTAACTAGTTACCTCCGTCAGTTAACGACGTTAACTAGTTATATGCCTTCGTCAGTTAACGGCATTTACTAGTTAACAAGTTAATTTCGTCAGTTAACTAGTTAACTCTGTCAGTTAACTAGTTAACGCCGTTACCTAACAGCAGTGGTTGAGGGCTGCAAAGTAGGGGATCAGGGGTGTATTTGGGTTACTGTGGTGTTGGTTGGAACGGTCCAACCTTTAAAGGTTTGACCCGAATCAGCTGTCAACCAAAACAATAATAGAATAATGAATTCTAATGCAAGTGCTTATTTACATGATTTATAATTTATGATATTATTTAATTCGCAAGGATTTTAAAATTAGAAATAGGTTTAATTCGGTCAAAACATGGAAAATTATTTCGGTAAAAAATCATCGGTTAAACCATACGTTAAAAGGGCAAGGTTACTTTTTGGTTGACCAAATTTTGATCAATTTTCGACCAATTTTGTGTGGGTCAGTCATCAATCAAAGCTTTTTGGAGGTACTACTAACCGATTTCAATCAGTGATTAATGACCAAATTAATTAACCAACTCTACCCTCTCCTCCCAGGTGAAGCCAGCCGCCACTCGAAGGGCACCAGGGTCATTTCACCTCAAGTGCTGCCTGAACAACAAGTACGTGGTCGGCGTACGTTACCCATCTCCAAGGAACAGAAAAGTCAACTTGAAGATCTTCTGCGCGGCGGCCCATGAACCGGAGGAAGACCTGTCGGATCCCTTCTGCACGCTTTTCAACGCCACGTCATCCGACGGCGGGCGTGAGTTCGGCGAAGGCGCGTCTTCCAAGAAGGTGCAGTTCCAGCACGTGGTGGACAAGAGCTACCTGGGTTTCGCCTGGTGGAACGACGGCATCCCTCTGTTGTTGTCTGGGCCGACTAGAGGCGACCTAATGTGGGTGTTTGACTGTGGGCGCATGTCCATGAGGATGATTGAGACGGCCGACTTTGCTGAGTTTTTGGTGGAGCTTCCGAGGTTCGTGGCGATTAGATCGAGGGTTAATGGGAAGTTCATGCGATATCTGAATGAACCCGGGAAGAAGAACCACAAGTATGTACCGTTACATTCTAATAATTTGAGTTGTGGAGAAAAGGTTCTGAATGAATTATATTGTTTACTAACCGCGCATATTTTGATCCAAAAATAATACTTTAGATAAAGTAAATAATTATGGTACAAATTTACTGTATTTAAAAAAACAAACAGAGGTATTGTAGCATACTTCACATCGAATATAAATAAACAGATGATGAATGGGTAATTAGGATTGATATACGGAAGTGTTAAATTGTAACTCGAAAAGAGGTGCCACTGGGAAAAAAAAAATTCTATTTCGATAATAGTAAAAAAATCATAATCTAATACTAAATAAAAATAAACAATAAAATATTTAATTATAGATTGTCTAATTAGTGAAAAGGAATAGTACGTGCCACTGGTTTTTCTTCTTCAAATTATGATAAATTTTTATTCAAATATTATAATTATTACATACTATAAGTTGATTATCATTAACTATTAATTAAAATTTAAGACAACATTTCACCGAAACAACATAGTGGGGGAGCCAAACTTCAAATATCCCAGCGAAAAACTCTAAAAATACAAAATTTTATACTCGATACCGGAGGAGCCCGTAGTTCCGCCATTGCATATGATATCAAACCTTTTTATAATTAACCACAAAATTTTGGTTCTAAATTTCGGTAATTCTTTTTACAGCACAAGTCTTATCTAAGTTGTGCAAACTTTAGATTTTATCAAGAGTGGTTGTATTGTCTTGAACCATTAGGTCTCCATAACTCGAGTTGTCGAGAAAGGATTCTGAATGAATCTTATATTGTTTACTAATATGTATTTATACTGGCCAAAACTAGCTCATCGGTGAATTGAACTGCCATCTCCCAACAATTCGAACTATATTTAATATTAACTATATGTCTGTGTCATCATCATGCATGTCAGGTTCCTGCAATGCTCGGAAGACAACCCGAGCCACTACGCCAAATTCGAAATCGAAGAGTCGAGGATAAGGCGCAAGATGTACGAAGGAGGGATGCTGGTGCACGTGAAATGCTGCTACAGCAACACCTACTGGATGGTGAGACCAGGTGAAGGAGCATGGATCTACTGCGGTGCAAATCGAAAAGAAGAGGACCGATCCAAGAACAACTGCACCGTCTTCAGAGTCACGTCCGTGGAAGATGACCCCCAAGTGCTCCGAATTCGGCACCAACTGCCGGACATGACCAACTACCTTTGCTTAACTGATATCAAGGATTCCTCGTACCAAACACTGGAGAAGTACGGCAGTAACAACAACCCTGTGCTTATGGATGGCATTTCGGCTTTTAACACTGCTCCGCGCCTCCGTGTAATTTCGGCTTTCAACAGTTTGCTTTTTCTTTTCCGTGTAATTTCATCTTTGAACTCAAGATGCGATGAATTTGTTTTCATCTCATCTTACTATCCTTGAATTAATGTTGTTTATTTGTTTCCTTTCTTGTTTAAGAATTTCATCTGTGTGTGTGTTTTTTTACTATGCATCGGCTTGTTTTCGGATTAATATTTGATAGGCTCACCAGGGCGATGGACAGACGAGTTCACTTATAAGGATAAGAAGGTCTGGTCCATGGTGATTGCGATAGTGAACAGAGCCTAGGGTTAACGGGAAAAAAAAATTCTTTGGGCTAGGGTGAATATTGCAGCCAGCGAATCTGGTAGTCGACAATTGTTCTGACTTGGTAAAGGTTGTCGCGGCACTTGTAGTAGGATAGAGGACTTATTGCGATGCCCGCGGACCAGAATATCTAGAAACCCTGACCCCCTAGGGTTTCCTCAACAATATTAAGGCGACATGGCACAATTCAAACGACCGAGGTGGATGATTCAGGTTGCCTCTTGAGCAAAGCCAATCATAGAAAGAGAGGATCTAGAGCAACGAATGCTTGAAATATGAGGAGCTCTCCCAAGGACCTTTACAATCATAGCCAATATGACTGCAATTTTCCAAGGTCATAAGCTTGGATCATCCTTAATGTTTGTAAACCACTTGACAATCACTATAAATAGCTATAGGAAAAGAATCCAAAGGAATCAAATATATATAAAGCCTCCTTTATACACTAGATTAATCACTGGCCGGGCCGGTTGATATCAAACTAATTTTTTTAACTCTTTATGTCTTATTTCTAACTGGCCTGTTAGCCGGTTTCAGTATAAATTTATTTAATGTGTTTAAATAGTTTACTATAAAAATATTTAATCATTAAGATTATGTAGATCTGTTAATGGCGGGGTAAAATTTAGTCCTCGTCAGAATGTCAGTTTAAAAATATTGTATGAAGGTTAGTATCAATTGTAACTTGTATGCATGTTTAGATGTGTATGATAGCATATTGTGTGTAAATGTGAAGTGCATGCCTATACATACTCATAAAGGCACATCATACATGTCATTGATCAATTTTATAAATCATGTGAATCTTAATAAAATTATATCATGTCCTTTCACGATTTTGAGAACTTATATGAACCTTAGTAGAACACGATTCTCATACTCTTTTATTTGTTATTGGTCCCGGTTCTCATATTTATTATCTTAATTTTTTTCCCTAAAATTTCATTTTAATGAACCGACGGTTTCGAGAACTTATATAAACCTTAGTAGAACATGGTTTTCATAATCTTTTTTATCATTGACTTGAACTCTATTAAGAAATCATAATAATCAATATTTTTTTCAGTAATAATAGAGACATAATGATAAAAAAAAACTATGAATTATGATAAATGAGATTATGAATTTTAACCCGGTTCTCATACCATATATGAAATTATATCATGCCCTTACACGGTTTTGAGAACTCATATGAACTTTAGTAGAACCCGATTCTCACACTCTTTTTATTTGTTATTAGTCTTCATTCTCATAGGAAAAATAGAAAGATTTGATTAAAGATTTTTTTTTCATTTTTCATTTTAATGAACCAACGGTTTCGAGAACTCATATGAACCTTAGTAGAATCCAGTTTTCGTATTGTTTTTTATCATTGAGTTAAAATATATTTAAGAAATCATAGTAATCAATATTTCCATAGTATAAGGAGACCATATTGATAAAAAAATTATGAATTATGATAAATGGGATCATGAAGTTTAACATGGCTCTCATACCATATATGAAATTATATATTTCTCTCATACATGGATTTTAATAGATCATGAAAATTGTTAGTAAAAATTGGTTCACAAATTTATATGAACCTTAGTAGAACCCGATTCTCATACCTTATATGAAATTATATCATTCTCTCATACATGGATTTTAATAGAAAAAAATATCGTCAATATAATCAATTCTCAAATTTATATGAACCTTAGTAGAACCGGTTCTCATATCTTATATGAAATTATATCATTCTCTCATACATGGACTTTAATATATCAAGAACATTGTTAGTGAAAATCGATTCTCAAATTTAGATGAACCTTAGTAGAACCCGGTTCTCACGTCTTACATGAACTTATATTTTTTTTTTATCTTAATAATGAGTATGAATATTGAAATAAAAATAGAAAATAAAATAAAATAAATTCATTCATTAGTTATTTTCCTACACTAAAACTGTAAAACAAATCATATACATTTTTTAATACGAAGAAGATTAGAAGAGGAGTTATTTTTATTTTCATTTTAATCATGAAAAGGAGTTGGACTATTTTTCAGAATACTTTTTAGTTTTTTCTCCATGATAAGGGGTTATAAAGAAAGTGAGAATTAATATTAAAAAGTTAATGAAAAGAATAAAAAAAATTAATTGGTGAGAATGCCTCTGATTGGCTGAAATGAGAAGAATGTGGGGAGAAGTAGAAGTGTGGGTTTTAGCATACGTGGCATAAAGAAAAAAATATAAATGCATATTATAGAGTGTTGATGAATCAAATTTTCGTTACGCAAGTCATACGTAACGATTATTTATATTATTATGATCTTTGGTTTTTTCGATGAAGAAAAAAAATAGAAATTGTTGACAGTGGGATTTGAACCCACGCCCTTTCGGACCAGAACCTTAATCTGGCGCCTTAGACCAACTCGGCCATATCACACTTGTGAAAGACATTCATTTGTGTTACATAATTTCTTTCGTTATACAACTCGGCCATATCAACACTGTGAAAGACATTCATTTGTGTTACATAAATCTTCTTTCGTTATGAAGGATGGTTTTTTGTACCATGTCGAATTAACATTGTTACGCAGGATTAAAAGTAATTATGTAAGATTATCTATAATTATTATGTAAGATAGTTATATGTTAAGTAAACTTTATCGTACCTAATAAAAATTATCTCTTGCCTAGCTAACATGGTCTGACAACTCAAAAATCATTATAATTAGAATGAATATATATTAATGAGTTTTTCAATTTCAATTTTTTATGGACTACACAAGGTCTTTATTTATTCAACAGTTGACTAATAAGTCTTTTTAATATATGTATACATATGTTTGGTCCGTCATTTTTAAGTTTACTTTCAATGAAATATTGTGTTTACGCGGAGTCTGAATCAGACTATTCAATCGTCTCGAAACAAGACTGAATAGACGATCAGACTAAAACAAATTCATCCTATGTTCATTTAGGATTTAGCTTCTTTTTCCTTTTCTTTGTAGGAACAATAGTGTTTACTATTGGGATTTTTTTGTGTAATAAAAGATGCTGAGAAAAATTGGCAAAGTATAGGAGTCAAAGTGCTATTTTCCCTAAAATATTCGTCATAGTTTGATAACAACTAACAACTAACAACTAACAAATGATCCAGCTCAACCCTTTTATGTCACAAATGTTAGTTGTCACCAAATACTAATCTAAGGCTGCAGATCCGGCTCCAACCCTTTCCAAGGGTTGGAAGCCTTCCAACCTTTTCTCAACCATTAGATCACATTTTGATTTTTTGACCAATCCAATGGTCTAGATTGTTAGGGGTATTTAGGACTTTACACACAATATTTAATTTTTATATTTAATTTAAATATATTAATATTTATCGTGAACAGCCGTGACTCTCCGGCGACCGGTTGCCGTCGCCGGCGACTTTCCGGCGACCGGCCGAAGACTTTTCCGGCATTTTTTTTTTGAAAATTTTTTTTCAATAAATTTTTTTTACTTAAAAAAATACTAGTTAACACTTTTTTTGTTGTTAACTAGTTAACAGTGTTTTTTAACTGATAACTAGTTAACATCGTTTTTTGTGTGATAACTTGTTAACAGATTTTTTACTAACAGGTTAACCAACCGAGTTAACTAGTTAACAAGTTTTTTACTTGATAACAATATTTTGTTGACTAGTTAATCAACCGAGTTAACTAGTTAACTTATCAAGTTGTTAACTAATCGAGTTAACTTGTTAACAAATTTTTTATCCGATAACAGTTATTTTTGTTAACTAGTTATCAAGTTGTTAACTAGTTAACCAGCCGAGTTAACTAGTTATCAAGTTGTTTTATGTTAACTAGTTAACAGTATTTTTTTAACTGATAACTAGTTAACATCGTTTTTTATTTGATAACTTGTTAACGGATTTTAACCTGATAACTAGTTAACGAATAATCATATAATCAAAATTTTAACGAGATTTTTTGGTGATAACTTGTTATCAACATTAGTTAACTAGTTATCAAAATTAGTTATTAGGTTTTTTGATGTTAACTAGTTATTTTATTAGTAACTAGTTAACAAATTTTTTAATTTTGTTTTTAACTAGGTAACAGTGTTTTTTTTACTAATAACTAGTTAACATCGTTTTTTGTTTGATAACTAGTTGACATCATGATTTAGATAACTAAAAACAAAAAGTTTAGTTGATAACTAGTTATCAAAATTACTTAACTAGTTAACACTTTTTTTGTTGTTGTTAACTAGTTAACAGTGTTTTTTTAACTGATAACTAGTTAACATGGTTTTTAACTGATAACTAGTTAACATCGTTTTTTGTTTGATAACTTGTTAACATATTTTAACCTGATAACTAATTTATGAATAATCATATAATTAAAATTTTAACAAGATTTTTTGTTAACAGGTTATCTAACTAGTTATGTTATTTTTACCTAATTAACTAGTTAATATTTTTAGGTGATAACTTGTTATCAACATTAGTTAACTAGTTATCAAAATTAGTTAACATGTTATTATGATGTTAATTAGTTAACAATCATGACTAAAATAACTAGTTAACATGGTTTTTAAACAGATAACTAGTTAACACATTGTTTGAGGTACATACAAATTTTTACAAAAAAACATAAATCTCATGACACAAAACCATTGATTTGGAAATGTTAGGCCATGTTTTCCTGCCAAATAGGCAAATTCAGCCACAATCATACATTTCAATTGAAATAACAAAAGTATCCCTAATCCCCTCTTATCCCCTTCTGATCTCCTTCCTCCCCAACGTTCATTGATGAGCCTCCACGATATCCCGTCCGGCTGTCATCCTCCATCACTTGAAGCAGCTACCTGATCGTCGATTAATGTAGAAATGCACCTCAAGGGGGGCATTTGGTAAGTACAAAGAATCTGAACCTCATGACAGGCTTCAACATAACTGGCTTCATTTCAGTAACAACCGAAATAGCATCTCTTCAATATGCAGGCTTGTGTCTAAATCAAAGGGGTACTGCCATTGAGCAACTACTAAAATTCAGCTAATTCATCTACCAAAAAATCACTACAACATGAAGAAGAACATAACAGTTTCCACTTCACTCACAAGTTAGGGACAAATCCCATGAGCCGCCCCGCCGAGTTCTGGTAGGCGTACATGAACCCACCCAGTAACCCAATCAGCCCCCTGTCACCATAGATGGTCCCTTGAGCCCTGGCTTTATCCCTAATATCCCCATCCCACAAGAGAACAATCGCAAATGCATAAGTTGAAGAGCCAAAAGGAAATTCGATCGAATCGAGACATATAGACTAGAGAAATGATTCTAATCCGAAAACTGGGAATTGGGTGAAGAAGAGAGAGAGAACCTGAAAGGTAGCCGACGGTGACGGAGACGCCGGTGATGGTGGTGAAGCGGAGATAATCCAAGGTGTTGAAGTTGCCAATGACCTTGGTGAAAGCTGAATTCCGATCTACAACCGGGTACTCCGGCTTCGTGGATGCTGTAATGTCAGTGTTCATATTTCCACTCCTCGCTTCGCTCTGTCGATCTCCTCCACCACATCCTCCACTACGAGCTCAGCACCGCCAAAACTTCTCGAAGGAAGAACAACAACCGGATCCGAAGAAACCTTCACCTATTCGTCAAAATCAAACCGATCCACCGGCGGACGCACCACCGCCTTCGGCCGCTCCTCTTGCTGCTCACCTCCGCCGTGGTGGAACCGAGACAAGGCGGCAATGGTGATGATTATGCAGTTGATAATGACGTAGAGGTACAGAGGCCTGAGCCACGACGAGAGCGAGCTGGGAGAAGGTGTGGCGGAGAAGGTCGCCGGCGAGATGGGTTGGAAGATATTAAGAAGAGGAGACCGGCGGCTGTTTGGGGAAGGAAAGGAAACAGAAGGAAGGAGATGGCTCATTAGGGTTAATTTATTTAAAATTCCGATTTTGCCCTTCCTGTTTTTGGTTGGAACCAGTCCAACCTTAAAAGGGTTGGGTCCGGATCTTTTCCCGTAATCTAACGTTATTAATAATTAAGCTAATTAATATTTAAAGACGTGATTAGTAGTTTAGTACTCGGTATTCATGTATAAATATCGGCACTCGGATAGCCAACTCCTTGCGCTGAACTCAAAGGAACGAGAGAAATCAGAGATTACGAAGAGAGTGGGGAAATATGAGGTTACCAAAGTACGTGGCAATCAAATCAAGGCTCAATCACAAGTACTTGCGATTTGTGGATCAACCAGGGGCCATACACCACGGGTAAGTATTTTTCATGTAAAAATTAGTATTTTCGTCGTTCAACTTTAGGGTATTTAAAGTTCCACTCTCCCATTTCTTTAGTTTAGCTAAATGTTTTGTCAAATTCAACTTTATAACTACTTAAAATCGAATTACAATAAGTGATAGTCATAATATATGATCTTTAATTATATGAATTTAAGATGATAAAATTGCTAGTGACACGTTTAATTCCTTTTCAACTAAATAAAAAGTCGAAAAATCTTACTTGTGTATTTATACTCAGTATTAGGTTCATTATTCTGACTCCCTGTATTTCAATCTTGGTTACATCATTGATCAGACTCCTCCAGTTCTCAGAAGACAAGCCAAATTCATTCACGAAATTCGAGATCGAAAAGGTCCACATCGACGAAGAAGGAGAGTCGGTGCACATAAAATGTTGCTACAACAACAAATACTGGGTGTTGAGACAAGGCGAAGGAGGATGGATCGAGTGCGGATCGAGTTCAAAACAAGCGGACAAATGGAACGACGACTGCACCTTGTTCAGAGTTGTGTACATGGAAACTCAAAATGACCCTGTGATTACGGTCCGGATTTAGGATCCGATGATGCTCGGGACGAAATACTACGTTCGCATGCTTCAGGAAAATGACAAGGCGTATCGAGCGATGCTGAGGGAGGACTACAATGGTGATGACGACAACCCTTTGTTGGCGGATGGCATAGCCTCGAGTTCCTTGTCGGGGGCATTACGGTTCAGTGCTTTGTTCACGATCGTTGACTGGGATTCTTTTCGTGGTCACGAGAAAGGGGAAAGCAGTGGCGCGCCTGGTGGGGATGCGGCGATCCACGAGTTGGAGGATGAGCTTCGGAAAGCTCGCTCCTCCGCCACCCACTACAAGGCCTTGTACACCGAGGCAAAAATAGAGTCGGACGAAGAGATGGCCCGCCTTCTGGTAACGGCTACTTTCGAATTTTACCTTATCTGCCTTGCCAATGCTAACTAGGCCACTAAACATATGTTGGATCTGCAGGTGGAGGAGGAGGAGAAACGTGAGAAGGAGCTGAAGGTGCATAAGCAGACCCTCTCTGAGGTGGAAAAAGACAAAGCCGCCTTGATGGCCCGAGTCGAAGCTTTAGAGGGCAACAAGGCAGCTCTTGCCAAAAGTTTGGAGGAGAAGTCCGCTCTTCTAGAGTTGACTGAGGGCGCTTTAGAGATCCTGAAGGCCGAGACGGACAAGGCAGCTGAGTCGAAGACGGAGGAGGCACTCGGGAAGAGGATGTTGAAGATCATAGATATCGCCCTCACCGCCCTCTGTCACGAACTCCAAGCTTCCGACCCCGAGTATGCCTGGGACCAAGATAACATGTTACACGTGATGTCTCGTCCGCTAATGGCCGAGCATTACAAGGAAGAATCCGCAAACTCCCAGGTCATGCTCTCAGATGTCAGGTGAGACGCCCTGCTGAAAGAGGCGTATGACGAGGCCTCCAAGGCGCACCGAGAGAGGAAAGAAGAAGGCCAAGACTCAGAAGGCGGACTCCTCTAAGAGCAAGGTTGTCATATTAGTTTGATCAAGTTGCACGAATTCATCAAGTCCATCTAGACATGTTACTTAATTGAGAACTTTCAAGTAATTCATACAAAAATTAATTTCTCAACATTGACCTAGCTCAAGTTCTATGACAAAAATAATACAACTTTTCACCTTTATACCAACAAGACAACAATTCAGAATTTAACTCAACCTGGAAAGCTATCCTTGCTAGTTGCTATATTAACCCCTGTATTTTAGAACGACAATCGACTCCAAACGCACCTCTAGATCATATATCGAAGAGCATCGCTTCAATTGTGGAATCGATGTAAATGCATCGTCCGAATGGAGTCATTGACTGTACAAGAACCAGTACATGTACCTCGGGAACTAGTTCATGATCCCACCTGCACTTGTTCCAGGTCAGACCCTGACATGTCGAGCTCTAAGTCGTCGTTGGTTGTCGGTAATGGAAGCTTCTTCGACATCAAATGTTTGCGAGGTTGCAACAGCAACAGTATGAATATGCTATCTGTCTGGACCACATTGTAGCCTGCTTTTATGTACATGTTAAAGGGGGCTGAATCAATCATCCTGCAGTGCAGATACACATCTCTTACGTCGGTCATTTGAGATATTAGCTCCTCACTTGCTTTCAGAAGATTCCAACCGATTCGCCTCCTGGAAGTTCCAAATACATATGATAAGCGATAAAGCGGGTTACAATCCAATCCATAAAGACCTAGCTCCAGTGCATGGGAAACCAAAACATATCGAAGTCAAGGATGCCTCATACAACATATACTCCGAACTGGGAAATGACTCAGCATACTATTGGATTGAGGAGGCCAGAACAGAGTAAACATACAGTCAATCACATTTTTGCATGATCAAGCCATATCGATTTCAACTTCATGCTCAAGAGTCAAGAGGGGTCGTCATACAAATTCCAATTCCCAGCTCAATTTCAGAAATGCTACTAAAACCAATCAAATTGGATACCAACAATGCTTCCAACTGGGGAATTTAGTCATTATCGATTAGCCTCAAACAAAGCAATCTATACGTTCCGACTGAGGAACCCAGAAGAGGAGATGGACAATCAATCACCTAGGGATCCAACCAATTCAACTTCATGCTTCACGAGTCAAGATGATCATTATACAAATCCCAATACCTAACTCGATCTCATAAATGGAACCATTACCTATCACATTGAATACCGATTATGCTCCCAACAACGATCTAACTTGATATCAATTATCCTCAAATGAAGCAATTATAACTTCAGACTGAGGAAGCCAGGAGTAGGAAACATACAATCAATCACTTAGCCCTCCAACCACCTCAACTTCATGATCACAAGGATCGATAATCAGAAGAAATCACAATTCCCAACTCAATCTCATTAACTCTAACAAACCAAACAAATTCAATGACACCACTAATGCTCTCAACCGATGTAACTCGGTGCCCATTAGGCCATTACCAACAGCTGAAGCAATTCATACCATCGATCATAGCCGATTTCGACTTCATGGTCAAGACTCAAGACCATGAGCACATTTGAATGCTACATCCCAATTCCCAAATTAGTCTCCTAAATTTACCCCCCAAATAGACACTTCTCAGTTTTCACCAACAAAACAGGAGCTTCACAGATTACCCAGCTAAGGAAGTAAACATTATGGATAACAGTTCTTTCACAGAAACTCTAAGCAAGAAAACCTTACGAAGATTCGAAATCTGGTTACCTTCGAAATTCCTTGTCAACAGTCATGTTGCAGATATAAGGACAATCCTTTGGATGCGCAGGCGTAGGAGGCGAATCACTCACTCCTCTCTTATTAAAACTAACCTCCACCGTCCCCGCTAACTCCCCTTCCTCATTCTCGTTTCCTCCTCCATCATCTTCTTTCCTTTTATAGAACCCTAGAAGCGTAACGGCATGAGGAATGGCAGCTCGCCTCTCAGTCAAGTACTGCTTCACCAAGAAGCTAATCAAAGTCAAGTACCAAACAGGCAGCTTCATCGACTCTACGAACGAAACCGCAAGCAATCCAACCGTCGAATCGGTCTCCTCCGGCCGCATAACGCGGACGGAAATTGTTCCGGATTCCAATTCACTTCGGTAGAGGAAATCCTGGAGGGTTTTGAGCTTGAGGAGCTCCTCGTTGGTGAGGAAGCTGTAGGTTCCGTTCTTCAGCCATGGCTCTAGGTCGGAGTAGACTGAGGAAGCGCTGATGCTTGTGGTGGTTGCGGATTCGCCGGAGCAAGAGGGTTTAGGGATTAGGCGGCGGAATCGGGAGGGGTGAGATGTGGAGAAATGGTGTGGGAGGAGGAATCGGGTTCTGTGGCGGGAGAAAGAGAGTGATGAGTCTGAAGAGGAAGAAGTGGGGGTTAGAGATAGTGTGAGAGTTGCAGCTGCCGCCATTGGAGAAGAGGAATTGGAAGGGAGTAACGAGTGAACAGAAATGCAGATGAAGAAGAGACAGATCATGTATAATAATGAGAAATCCTATGAATTTCTTACTGCCATTAGATCTTATAGTACCAATCTAATGGTTGATATAATCTGGGTAGTTAAAAGGATATATATGTCAATTACATTATTGAAAACTACCTAACTAGAATAATTAAGAGATAATTATGATATCATATTAAATTAAGAAAACCCTAATTAATATTCAAAAAGTAACTGCTTCTTCTCTTTCTTTTTTGTGGCCGGCGTTGCTGAAACTTCGGCACGGCGGCTTTGTCAACTCCGGCACGGCAGGGTTTTTCGGACGGAACGACGCGTCGGCTCTTTTCTTCAGTCGAGACGGCAGGTCACTCCGACAGCTCTTTTCTTCAGTCGAGTCCGGCTGTTCGTGGGAGTTCTTCATAGCTTCCACGACAGGGTATTTTTTCCGGACGGCACTGCGGCTTTGTCGGACGGAACGCGCGCGGCGGCTCTTTTCTTCAGTCGAGACGGAGAAACCGGCAGGCTCTTTCTTCAGTCGAGCGGCGTCCTGGCAGCTCTTTTCTTCAGTCGAGTCCGCTGTTCGTGGAGTTCTTCATAGCTTCATTTCGGTGCTACTGGTAAGTATTATTTGTACCGTTCATGTAATATTTTGTTTCATCCGTTTTTATGTTGTACCGTTCATGTAATATTTTGTTCCATCCGTTTTTATGTTGTACCGTTCATGTAATATTTTGTTCCATCCATTTTTATGTTGTACCGTTCATGTAATATTTTGTTCCATCCGTTTTTATGTTGTACCGTTCATGTAATATTTTGTTCCATCCGTTTTTATGTTGTACCGTTCATGTAATATTTTGTTCCATCCGTTTTTATTTTGTACCGTTCATGTAATATTTTGTTCCATCCGTTTTTATGTTGGACCATTCATGTAATATTTTGTTTCATCCGTTTTTATGTTGTACCGTTCATGTAATATTTTGTGAACGCTAAAACCAGTGGAATGTGCATAATCAGTGTAGAACTTATAGGTTTCATCGCGTGTCTTAAATCTCAGTTTACTCCAATACTGTTCATCTCTGATGCGTGCCAATGCAAGTTGTTCAATCTCATCTTTATCTGCAAGGTTATTATCGAGATTCGAATCTGCAGTACCAGAACCATGCTCCAACTCAACATAATCAACACCACCTACATTAATAAAAAAAGTGTTAAATTTCATAACGAATGGTGCGATTTAAGGATAAATGATATCATCAATATGAATGATACAGAAAAGTATGGATGTAACAATTTAGCCATGAATGGTACATTATAGAAATAAAATGATTATTTCACTACGAATGGTACATAAACATATGGATGATACAATTTAGCCATGAATGGTACATTATATAAATAAAATGATATCATTAATATGAATGGTACAATTTCACTCCGGATGGTACAAAAACATTTGAATGGTACAATTTAGGCACGAATGGTACATTTTAAAAAATAAATGAATTCATTAATATGAATAGTACAATTACACAACGTGTGGTACAGAAACATTTGAATGGTACAAATTTAGGCACGAATGGTACATTTTTATAAAATAAATAAAACAATCAATTAATATGAATGGTACAATTACACAACGAATGGTACCACATTAGTAAACGGTGAAATCATATCGCTCAAAAAATATACATAGAATGCAATTCATAAATCAGTGATATTTGAATTAAAATTAAACGACAAGCATCGTGTTACTAACCTTCTTCATCAACTTCATGAATATTACTATGTTCGATCAACAAATGATCGTCCTTAGTGCCTACATGTTCATCAAAATCAAAATCATGAAGAACACCATTCTTGTTTGAATCCATTTCATGAGAGATAGAAAAATTGAAAAAAACAAGTTGAGAGAGTAAAGTTTTGACCAATAGTATTGTCTTTAGGAAAAAAAAAACACACACACACAAACAAAAATAACCGCCCCACTACTAAGACCACGTTGGTTTGGGGATTAATTTTTTTTTTAATACTATACATTTACCGATTTACCCTTTGGTACATTTAGTACCACTCAATTACGGTTATTACGGTTACAAATCCAACGGTCCAGATTGGAGTTCTTATATAAGAAATATCAATGATTTCTCACCATAAAATCTCCTATGAAGAGAAAGGAGAAAAATGGAAAGTTAGGTAATTTCGGTTTTTTCTTTCAGACGCTAAAGCCCAGCTAAGATAATTGGGCTATTTTTCAAAATTGGGCCACAAGCCCTATAACCGTATTCCTTACTTCACTAGCCCATCTATAAACTGGTCAGACGGTCAGTTTCGGTTACCCAAACCCATGAGTATCTTAACTTATTCGAGTATTTGAGTATTCGTACACTCAAATGGGTAGATCGAGCACGAGTACGAGCTTTTAACCAGAAAATTGCAGTGATTATACCGTACATTGGCATCGCAAATTCGCAAATAAGAAATTGGGGGTCGAGGAATTAGGCAAGAGTATAGGAATTTTAATTATCTGAAATATTGAATCTAATTTTGTTTGATTAAGTGGGTAAGGCGCAGTTGATTTGAGTTTTAGGTTTGGGTCAAAGGGTTGCAGATGAATCGGGTACCATGTGGGACAAATGAAGTTGAAAATACAATCTCAAACCTAAATTTGTACGAGTATCAAGTATCCTAATCCCGAGTAGATTCAGGTAGAATTAATCTATATCCAAATCCGCTCAAAGTGACACCCAAACAACATATTCCAGTAAAATAACCCACAAATCCTTTACAATGCACCCCAAAAATCAACACTTTCCTTCGTTTATTTTTACCTTCAACTGCTAAATTCTCTGCCAAACATCAGCTTCAAGAAATTAACTAAACAAGTAACCAAAGAATCTGCAACTAAATCAGTTGCCTCTCGCAATATACACATGACAAATTTGACAAACCGTTCTTCTTCTTCTTCTTCTTCTGCCTTCTGGGCTTCAAGTGGATAAAAGAGGATTGCTGCTTCATGCTGAATTCATTTCCATAATGCACAGAACAGAACTGACATCTTTCTTATACTGAATGTCTGTGAAAAGTAGTAGTATGTCGCTGATGTTCATTGTTGGGAAGTGGAAGAAGCCGAATCATTCCAGGATGCGCCGCCGCATTTGATCTTCTTATGGTGTGGTAAGCGAAACTTTGGTTCTTTGGGGATTGTTGGCTGCTTCATTGACCTTAGGAAAACAACCAAGCATCACATTCACCGGACATATGTTAGCTTTGATAGCAATGAACCAGTAAGGTCCACTGTTTCAATTGGGAGATCGGTTACCTTCTGGGCATGAAGGGTCTGTCGAAGTATGGCATTGGCTGTGCTTTTGGGACGAGTTCCTTTTTCAGTCTGCGTAGTTCTTCCTCCTCGGCCAGCTGCATGATCGAAAGTTTAGACATTTATGATCAATGGCTAAGTTAAGCTGTGCAATGAGAATAACTCAGCAACAGCATTTACCTTTTGCTGCCTCTCTCTTTCCATCTTGTATTCTTCGATGAGGGTCAGCTTCTCTGCAACCTAATGATGGTAGAACAAAGGATATGAATCGGTAAGAGCACATCAACCATAAGCCGGACGAAGCATAGTTGCTATCTAGCCTTGACTCTCTCTAAACAGTTGGTAGCTAAGTAGTTCAAGATTGTCCTGTCCTATAGATAGAATAAGATGCAAGTTTCAAGGTTTACCTGGTTATCGAATTCAGCACGTTCTACTGCACGTACATCACTGTGAAGGACCAAATCGATTGGTGATGTTGTCTCCTTCACAGGTGGTTTAACAAGGTGCTGAAAAAATGCAAGACACGGACCGTTAATAGTAATCTCGAATTCTCATTGATTTGGATGTTTGTTAGTATAATTCAGCCTCACCTCAGGTTCATCAGTGGTCCATGGAAGACCTTGAGCAACTGGAATCCTTTGCCTCTCCTCTTCAGTCATCATTTCATGAACCTTCTTCACGAATTCCTCCTCCTTCATTTTCCCCCTTTGCTGCAAAAGATAAGATCAAACATTAAAGAAACAGCTAGGCTTGCAAGGCATGTTTGAGTCTGGAAACCAATCTGATAAGATTAGATTACCTCTGTCTTCAGATTAAATGGCTTTTGGCTAGTGACTTTAGGCTGCTTTTTCTTCAATCTATTCCCACCCATAGTTGAACAAGATTCAAAGCTCTGAAAAGGATAGACAGCAAAATCAATACCAATCAACCAAACATGAAAGCAAAGCTCTTGCTGAAATGTCAAAAACTCACATTTCGTCTGCTTCTCCTTCCTCTACTTGATGGCCTACTGCAGATAGTGAAAAATGCTACAATCAGTAACAGATTCTGCAAATGAATACACTTCGCACATACTACATTGTCACGATCACTAACCTGCCCTGACTGCCATCCCACGAAGAAGACACCGAAAGCCTCGAATCCAATCCCAAATTCTCCGAATTCAAGAACAGATCAGACGGGCAAATCAAAGATATAGACTCCTGAGCCTCACCTCCTTCCTTTTTCGAAGGCTGCATACCAGGCAATGCCCATTGAATCACCTTCTTATCCTCCTCTTCCTCCTCCTCACCACAACCCTCCTTCGAGGATTTCGGCACAGTCAAAAGCTGCTCAAACGCCTTAACCAAGTGCATCACCTTCCCACACTCAGGAACACTCTTCCTCGCTTCTTCGAGAAACTTCTCCCTCCTCCTCTTAACCGTCGAGCTTCCTTCCTTCCCCTCTGAAATCGGAACCGGATCCTCCTCTTCAACATCAACCTCACATCCACCATCACTACAATTCCCTTCGGCCTTGAAAAACCCTTCCTGCGAAGCCCTCAGATTTTCATACGCTACATTAATCGCACTCACCCTCGAATCTGAATCACAAACCTTCTCATCCTCCTTCCTCGAATCACTCCTCTTATTCTTCTTCTTCGCCACCACAAACTTCCGCTCCTTTAGCTTGTTCCTAGGCGAGTACAGAGCTAGGGTTTGACTCGAATTGGGGGTAATTTTCTGCCCCGGCTTCTTGGACTTGCTCCCAGATTTGGAATCCACCATCGGACTCGAGCGGGAGACGTTCGGATCTGAATTCTCGGACATCTTGGATTGGGGCAATCGCGGTGGTTCCTTCACCGGAGTCGATGGTTTCCTGCTCTTCTTGATGCTTGAATCCATGGAGAGACTGCTAAGGACTGATTAACAGAAAGGATTGAATGGAGAGAATTAGGGTTTTGGAGGAAAGAGAAGAAAGATTAGATGAGTGAAGTGTGAAGTGGAAGATTTGAACGTTGAGAGAACGGCTGTTTATTATTTGTTTTAGGGATTAAATTGAAACGCTCTCTCTGTAACGGCTAGTTTGTTTTTGCAACTGAAAATCCTTACAAGGCGCTTGTGATGGTGACTAATCAGTAATCAGCCCGACCCGACCCAAACCAAATTTGGTACCCTAGTTCGGATGCTGAAGTTGTTGGGCTTGTTTATGAATCTGATTCGGCTGAAGCCCAATAAGAATTGCAAAATTGTATTTAGGGATAATGGTACTTTGCCCCCTCTACTTTGCCAAGTTAACAAATAACCCACTATACTACAATACGCTTTATTTACTCCTCTTACAATATTAACTTAACAATCAAACTCTTCCATCCAAAACACTGTTAAATGATGACTCACCAATATGATTAATTCATAATTAATGATATTATCTAGCCACATAACTAACTCTCCACTCTTAGGAGATAATATATATATATATATATATAATTAGAAGATTTTTCATCCAACTCATAATTTTGATGGCATGTATAGTGATCGCAATAGCTCAATTGCTGATAGGACCACTTCGGCCAAACCCAACACCTCAAGCCCGGAAGTTTATGATTCGTCGTGGTTCATGCACCATACGCCTAGAGTTAAAGCTCAGGGTGATCATGATCCTTCGTAGTTGGATGATTATGATCGCATGCACCTAAACCGATTCATCAATTCACCGACGACACGTCAGCAACTCGGTTGGATACTGTGGACCTATAAATACAAATTTGATCACCCAAACATTGATGGGATATGATCACCTAACACATGACAACATACACCCCTCGGTTAAGTCTCTATCATATGCCATCGGGGCACGTCCTAGTACGTCTATGTATCTCGACCACTAATTACACCTACCACTCATGATCATATTACAAAACGCTTACTACTATCTCTATAATACGCCTTGATGGGTACCATAGTACAACTCATGGGCATTTTGAATAAACATAACGTCATACTCTCACTCAAACTAATCGATCTTTCAAATTGAACTTATTATTGAACTGATCAGGCAGAACATCTCAACCCGTACGTGAAATATCGACCATATAAGTTGTGAGTTGTACCATATGATAAGTTAAAGTGATTCATTATCTTTAAACCTTTTGTCGGATAGTGGATAATCGTTAATTAATAAATTAATTAATTAGGAGACATATGTCCGGTAAAGCGATTGATTCGGTTGGTGGACGTAGCGTTCATGCATGCTACCCATAATACGATATTTGATTTGACCGATAATGTCGTCAAATTTTGCTAATTAATTATCTTTTTAATTGCTTTTTCGATTAGTGGCTTGTGTTGTTGTTGTTGTCGTGTGTCTCCAATTGTCAATTTCATTTGCATTAAATTCAAGTTTCACACATGCGGTACGACAGAAAGTTCAAAGAAAGCAAGACATGACGAGATGGCTAGAGATGATTCGTGAGGTGATAGTGATATTACTAGGAGTGGGAAATCAGACCGGTTTGGTCTCAATTAAACCGGTATCGAGATTGGGTATACCATATACTGAGTGTCGATTATTGATTTGATCGTATAATGGGGTCATTGAGTTTGTTTGGTTGAAACTGTGCTAGCTAGATCGAGGCTCAGGTTTCAATGACTGCGGCCCAGTCCACCTTTAGGTCTAAATAATACCCTGGTAATATGTAATATTTTTATATTAAAAGTTAATTAGTATATTTTTCTTATGCGATCTGGTGTATTCTATACAATATATCACAATGCGCATTAGATAATCCTAGATCTGTCGCTGCTCAGAAAAAACTAGGTCAATGATAACATGCAACTAGCTGGATAAACACCTAGAAATCTCAAATATCCTACTTTGTTAGGAAACAAATCCAGTCATGGGAGATAATCAATAGTAAGAAAACACATAATATTTTCCATAAAAACACGTTATTTGTTACTAATTTGTCTAGATGACAGACAGCCTTTCAGGGTGTTACCAAGTTAAGAAATCTACTACTCATATAGATTAACACAAGAGTCAACGTAATGATCCAACTATAGAGTTCTAAAAGGTCGGAACAACTACTATCTCACTTATTTTAGTGTTCCATCTAACTTCATAACCTAACAAGAGTCAGTCTGATAATTTGTCGTGTCCATGTTAGAATACTAGCTCAAACAACAATATATATATACCCGATTCCGTCTGAGTTTGGATTATAATTTTTGGGTGAGAACCGAACTAGATACTCGGTTTGGCCCAATTCCAATACCCAATATTGGGTTGATTCCCATCCCCTAGGCAGATAAAACAATATATATATATATATATAAAATAAAGTAACTATAGTAGGCAGCGGATCTGCGTCCAAACCCGTTCCAAACCCAACTGATGGAAGGGTGTTTTCGGAATTTTAAAAATACACCCATTGCATTCTCTCGATTGTATCAACGCCTCCATCCGGCCGCTGCCTCCTCCGACTACTCCTCCGATTCACCTACTCTCCGACCGCCTCCTCCTTGCTTTCTCCTCCCATCTTCATCGTCGCCATCGCAATCTCTGGCAATCCATTAAAACATTATCCAGTCTGAAAAACAGAGCACCCACATACTTCGCAACGCCACCAAACTTCGCTTGTTTCCATCTCCGTCCTCAAGAACACCGTCGAAGCAAAATCACCACTATAACTCCCGATCTGTAAACGAAGCACGCCGCCAAGAGATCCCGCTTCGAGATCGGGTACTTCGATCTCTCCAGATTTGTTGGGTGGGTGTCGAATTTTTCGAACATCGGATCTGGGGATTGACTCCATGACTCGTTTGGCCAAATCGGCGACGATGATGAACCGGTACGATCGGGTTTCCTTTTGGGGGTAACCTACTGGATGCAGTCCGAGACATTTCCGATTGAGGTATTTGAATCCTTGGCACTGGAAGAGCTGCAGTATTTGGGATTTGGGCCTTGGTAAACGATACAAGATTTGGCCAGTGGGGCAAAGTAGCTCCGACATGGACGGCTAGTCAGAGGGGACACAGCAGCCGTGCCGGCAGATCAAGTTGGAACTCGGAGGTCGGCGGCCGACGACGGAGCACGGTGGTGGAGCAGCTGGGTCATATTCCAAAGGTTGAAGAAGAGTGACTTATTTGTCACCTAGTTTAGTTGAGTGACTGGTTTGTAATGACAAAATATTATGAGATTTAATTAGTAATTAATGAAAATAAACTCTAGTAAGTCGACCATTTTAGTATTAAACATTACAATTCAGTCACTGGTTTTTATAGTTGATGGTTTAGTATTAAACATTACTATTTCAATCACTACTTTTATGGTGTTGATATTGTTGGTGAATAATCTTTGAACTAGATAACCAGTTAACTTTATTGGTTAAGTAGTTAACTCGATTAGTTAACTAGTTAATTCGATTGGTTAACTAGTTAACTCGATTGGTTAACTAGTTAACAACTTGATAATTAGTTAACTCGATTTCGATAACTAGTTATCGATTAGATAACTAGTTAACTCGATTGAATAACTAGTTAACTAACTTGGCTAACTAGTTACCTAATGTTGATAACAAGTTGAGTAAATTTTGGATGATCAGTTAACTAGTTAACTCGATTAGATAACTAGTTAACAACTTGGTAACTAGTTAACTCGATTGATTAACTAGTTAACTCATTTTCTAAATCATGTTGTTAACTAGTTAACTCGATAAGTTAACTAGTTAACTCATTTTCTAAACCATGTTGTTAACTAGTTAACTAATTTTGATAACTAGTTAACACCTTGATAAAAAAACCTCGATTAGATAACTAGTTAACAACTTGGTAACTAGTAGCTCGATTGATTAACTAGATTAACTCGATTGGTTAACTAGTTAACTCGATTAGATAACAAGTTAACTCGTTATCTAAATCATGATGTTAACTAGTTAACTCGATAAATTAACTAGTTAACTGATTTTGATAACTAGTTATGAACTAAAAATCTAAATAGTTAATACAATTGGTTAATTAGTTAATAACTTGGTAACTAGTTAACTCGATTGGATAACATGTTAACTAGTTACCTATAAAAACTCAGGTTAACTAGTTAACTAGTTATCAATAAAAAATATTGTTAACAAATTATTAGTAAAAATCAGGTTAACTAGTTAACTAGTCCTCACCGGAAAAGTCACCGGAGTTTCGTCGGTCTCCGAAGCCTCGTCGAAAAATTCACCAAAAAAGTTGTCGAAAAAAATCACCGGAAAAAGGCACCGGAAAAAGTCGCCGGAAAGTGGCCGGCGACGGTGGCCGGCGGCCGGGGAGAGTGGCTGCTGCTGTGCAGCGGTAATAAAAATAGAATATTTAAATAAAAAATAATAATAATATATTTAAATTAAATATAATAATTAAAGTATTTGTGTAAAGTCTTAAATACCCCTGACAGATCTGGACCATTAGATTGGTCAAAGAGTCAACTAGATCTAATGGTTGAGAATGGGTTTGGAACTTTCCAAACCCATATTCTCTTGGATGCTGATCCATTCCCACTATAGTACAATTTAAAGTTGATTTATTAATTAGATTGTACGTATTTTATATTGGTATATTGGCTCACACGACACTAGCATGATTGGAGTTGGGATTTGATTTCTCATACTTAATAAAAGGAAGGGAATTATTAGTTTAGGAAGTATTAAGTCGATAAGGTGTCAATAATTGCGAATGAATTATTAACGAGATTGTGAAGACAAATGAAGGTGGGGATTGTCAATCTATAATTGTCTACAAAAACATAGGCAAACACCAACGTTTGATTTGATGCACGCATCAAATTATTCGACCAGATTACCACTACCGAGTCTCGTCTGTTTCGCGTTCGAGGGGAAGAACCCAGTAATTAGTCGATAAGATTTGAAACATAATTGTGGATTCTATCTGGATAGTGTTTTTTTTTTTTTTTAATGATGTGATATGGTTAATGTATAATTGTTCTAGTTTGGTCGTGTGATTTTAACTGAATGTGGGGTAGTAATTAGTTTTAGGTGATTATTAGGGTGTGAAAGTAAACGTACTGAGAGAAGAGAATGTTCCATGGAAAATGTGTCAGTGTAAGAAGTGTATTGTTTTTTTTAATGATGTGAGATGGTTAATGTATAATATAAAATGGGAAGATATCATTTTGCCTCTTCTACTTTGCCAACTTAACATATAGTCTCTTATACAATAAATTGTTCTTTTTACCTATTCTACTTCGAACACTTTGACGTTTGGGTCCTTCCGTTTCAACTTTTATCTTTGTAACGTTAAACTTGTACACTTAACAGAATCCATGTGATCGTACAATTATTATTGGGATAAAAGTCGATGATGTGGCAAGGTATTGTTATTAATTATGGATGAGTCATGTTGGTGAGTCATCACTTTACGGGATCTTGGATGAAAATTTGGATGGAAGGACTTGATTGTTAAGTTGACTATAGTAGGAGGGGGTAATTAAATCGATCATTTCGTAGTATAGGGATTGTTTGTTAAATTGACAAAGTAGAAGAACAAAATACCATTTTCTCATTATTATTTAACGACTAGGCTTGGTGATTAATTGGTATTTTTCATATGGCAAATTACAAAGTGCATCCATCATTTCACTCTTTGTTGTATTACATTGAATCGCGATCACCAGCCATCCTCAGGGCCGGTTGGCTTTGTGCTTGAAAGTACAGTCGCCAGGTCTTGGGTTCGATGGTAGGTAGAGACATACGAAGAGAGAGAGTGAAGAAGAAGAAGGGAACTTGTGAACAACCAAATGAGGTATTTCAAAATATCTCCCTTTTCACTTTTCATTTTTATAAAGCATTAACATGTGTTTAATTTATACAAAAGTGAATCGACTTTTAATCACTTACATGTCAGATTTCTGATTACTCGACTTTTAATCACTTACATGTCAGATTTCTGATTACTCGTACTATAAATTAAATTAAATACTATACGAACTATTCAAGAATGACGTGAACAATAAACTATTGATACTTTCATAAATATCTGGGTTTGAAGGAGATGTTTAACTAGTAAGATCTCTTGTTAATGTCACAATCCCTACACCCAAAAATTGAGACGATAGTATTAGAAGTTTGATCGCTTCGATGTTTGCACACACCATAGCAGCTCAATACCGAAGCTCATCACTTAGCAAAATTTGCTTACAATTCTTACCTAATACCCATCATTAAGAAATTTAACACATCTTATATTCATTGGAGTTCACTTACCGAAGATCTTTTATATTTCATCACAAACTCAACTCACTGTTACCCCTCTCTTGACCCTTCCACCCCGTTTCACTCATTATTTTTTCTTTTTAATGTATAATCTAGTTAGAATGATTCGCTACTTTAATTTCTCCTGATTATCATGAAAAAAAATGCTTAAAACCAGGTTTAAAAGTTAAAATAATAGAGTAAATGAGGAATTAAGTTTGACCCCGTCCACATCGCCGGCCATGTTTCCACATCCCTCCACGTGTCACATCCACATCACCTCTATCCATGCTGACGATGATGCCAAGGGGGACCATATGTCCATATCATCATATCACCCAGATATTTAAATCCCAGAAACCAAACCGCAAAATCATTAAACAAACAAAGCACGTAAAAAGAGAACAACTCACTTGGATCAGTTAGTTGGGAAACGAGTCAGTAGCCTTCCTCTGCAGCACCATTTTCTCGACCCCAAAAAATATACATTTACTACTTTTCTTCCTCCTTCCACCGACCACCACCACCATTTATATACCTCTGCAACACCACTGTTTGCAGTTGCAGAGCTTCTCCCCCAGAAGAACAAGCAAGAACAAGAAAAGAAAGGAAACCCCTTTCTGTAATTTCTATGGGGAATTGCCAAGCAATTGATGCTGCAGCTCTGGTGATACAGCATCCTTGTGGGAAGATTGAGAGGATGTACTGGCCTGTACTCGCTAGTGAAATCATGAGGCTCAACCCTGGTCATTATGTTTCTCTTATCATCCCACTTCCTTCTCCGGCCGCTGATCAGAACCTGCAGCCGGCGGCGGTTCAGTTTACTCGTGTTAAGCTTCTTAGACCTACTCATACTCTGGCTCTTGGCCATGCCTACCGCCTTGTCCCCACTCAAGGTATGGAGATAATGTACTGTCAGTCAATAAAGTCTTCTGCTTTGTCTGGTTTTTGTTTCTGGGTTTACTTGATTCTGAGTTTCTGACTGTCTGTGTTTCTGGGTTTTGTTTTGGTTATTGCAGAGGTGGTGAGAGTTCTGCGGGCGAAGAAGTATGCCAAGATGAAGAAACAGCTGCAGGAGGAGACAGAGTCAGTTGAGGAATCAGAGAAATCTAATTCAGATGAGGGGTTTCAGTTCCAGGTATTCATCTCCAGATTTTATCTGTTCTTCGATTTGCAACAAGAACTGTCCTGTTTTGATGCTGAAAATCCCTGTTCTTTATTTCCTTTTCCAGGCAACCAAGCAGGTTAAACACCGGCGACGAGCAGCACCGGTGAACCCTATTGTAATGAGGTCAAAGTCATGGCGGCCAACATTACAAAGCATCACAGAGGCCACAAGCTGATGATCAATAGATGGTTCAAGGCACATCAGTTATCAGATTCACAGATTGGTTTCATAGCATGTGCAAGGGCTGGTTATAGAGATAGGAATTTCATCATACAAAATCAGTATTGAGCCAAAATGAAGATCAAGTCATCATAAGATTACACTGTGTTCTTTTCTTCTGTTGCAAGTAGAGTAGGTTTGTTTGTTTTTCTTAATGTATGATTGATAGTAGGAAATGCACAAAAGAAGATCAGAATTTCAGGCATCTCTAATTGTCTTTCTAGAAAGGAATGGATGTTCTTAAACCTTAACGAGGAGGCAGGTTTGAGTGCCAAACTTGCCAATCCTGATCCACTTGATTCTGAGCCCACAATAGTGCAGCTCTTGCTGCAAAAGGTGCTCCAGGCAATCTCTTCTCCTTAAGAGCTACGAACATATCTGTAAACGGCTCCACCATTAACGTTCCAGGCCCTCCATACTCCTTGTGCAAGAAGCAACTAAATATCTGCTTCCAATACCCCACAAAAGATAACAAATCATAGTAAGTGCTGGGAACAAACAACAGACTGAAAGCTCGAGCATGCTTTCAAGCATTGAATTGCAGAGGTGACATAAAGACAGATATAATGCCAAGATTGGGCCAAGCATGCACAAAGGAAAAGTTGGAATCAATTGATTGAAGTTGTCTGAAATGCCGACTTTTAGTTTTTGGTGTTAACCCACCACATATTCAAGTGTTCGAGAGGGAAATGGGCCATGGGCGGCAATTATTCCCTGTTATCAAATCAAATCAAAGCAAGCATGGAGTTTCAAATGGACGTTTGACAAAGTTTTAGGAGCCAGAAAGATGGAAGCACAAGAGATGAATACATGGACAATACGCCAATTCTCTGAGAAACAGAATATTCTACTGGTCGTGGGTGGGTAAATGAAAACAAGTATTCTAGAATAAGAAACTAGCCGGCAACCTAACCAAGAATGTCGTTTTCATCTAACCTGTATTGTAAGAATTTGTCATCGGTTTCACCGATTCATTCGTTCTTTCAAATCTTTCCTTAGCAATATATACCAAGGCCGTTCCATTTGTCTCATCGATGGCACAAAGATCACAGTTTCTAGCTTTTCAAGATAAGATAATGGCCATAAACCCAATAAAGAAGTACCCATAAACTATTCAAATTCATTATCTAAGACAAGAGAATGCGACCAAAATACTTCACACGGATGGCTCAGGGATAAGGCTTTCAAAAACTCTGTATGAAGTGCCAAGATAATTGCTTCCAGGTGCAAGGTTACAAAAAAGCAGTCTCTAACAGGATTTCTGCCTCACCATAGGAGACTGAGCCAAAAGGGAAGAAGTTGACAAATAGAAAGTCCTCAATGAACATTTATCATGTGTAAAAAGCAGTACTCAAAAGCTCCCTACTCAAGCCTAGTGAATTCTCTAATGATGCTCAATCTGAAAGCATATATGACCAATTTCATGATATATTGTACGTTCCAGGACCGCAGAGTTCAAGTGAGTACACAGACACGCATCACATGGACATCAAGGACAACCATAGAAGAACGAAATGATTGAAGAAATTAATGGGACAACTTGTGGTCTGGTCCTCTATATTGCTTGCTAATAGGGTCTTCACAGCAAGATAGATGACTGATCCTAATTCTTAGGATACAAAATATGGCATTCTGCTAAGAGCTGTAAACAGGGATTGATTATCTTAACTACAGATGTCAATTTATGCCAGAGGGTTCGTCCATGATCCATATCAGGGAAACAAAGTCTGAAGCTTTGCAAAGATTCTTGTTAACGGCATTTCTTGCCTTTTGATGGAGCTTTGATGATGAGGATAGGTAAGAAGGACAAAAATTGACCAAAATTGTCGGTTTCAGGCTTTCAGCTATTAAGTTCAGAACAAGTTTAGCAGTCAACAGTTCCCATCTATTCAAATCAAGTCAAACTATTCCATCTTCATTAATAAATGAATTGGGAATTTCTAATTCTAACTCACCAAACTCTAGAAGGTTTAACAACAACAAAGACAAAAGGCTGACTTTCATTGGCGCATTTCATCGAATAGATAGCGTGCAATATCTAACTAATCAAAATATCAGGAGTTGTAAGAAAATCACATCAATCCCTCGAAGCAGTACAATCCCAATCGAATCACAAACGTAAGTAAACCCAAAAGCAAGAAGCTCTTATGATTGATTACCTCAGAACAAACTTCCACGACTTGTTCAAGCTCGCCGCCGAACGTCTGTTTCTCCTTAACCAGTCTCTTTCTCAATTCGCTCCGAAACTTCTGCGTCTCCTACAAATTGCAACGCGCCGATGTAAGACAAAATCAAAATCCAATCCCCCACTTGTACAGGAAGAAAGCCGCTGCGCACAACTCACCCGTCGGGCGAAATCAGGATCCGGGTCGGGGTAAACATACTTCTGCGGCGGCGCTGCGGCTCCGGCGAGGTTTCTGGAGCTCGGCGGTGGAGAGAAGCGGACGCCGGAGGGGGGATGAGAAATGAAGTGGCGATTACGAGAGCTGGGAGTTAGGGAGAGTGGAGATTTGGCGGGAGATAAGGGGACAGGAAGAGGTGGAAGATAGTGGAGATAGCCGGTGAACGTTGCCGCCATTGTTCTTTCCTCCGATGGTAGACCCGACCCGGGATTCACAGGGTAAAATTTTGAATATCAGAAATCCAGGCCCAAGATAAGCTTAAATCCGCAAAAATGCAAAAAAAAAAGGCTTCGCCCGGATTCGAATTGGAGACCTTCAGTGTATTAGACTAACGTGATAACCAACTACACCACAAAACCTTTCGTGCCTATTATTCACTAACTTATGTATTTACAATATTCTTAATGTATATTACTCCAAATTTTAATATAGATGGTAATCGAATAACTTTTTAGATGGAAGAATTTAGACAAAGGGTAATTCGATGCATTGGTCAATTTCAAGTGAATTTGGGGGCAGGGGCGGAGCCCGGGGCTCCAAACAGTTCACTTCACAAATGATTTTTTGAAAAAATGTATGTAAAAGTGTAACATAAATGCTTATAATTAAATACTGGACTCCACTTGGACTTGATTGGAACCCTTACATTTCAATCGTTTTACTGTTTTTGTATAATGGACCCCACTTGCAGAAGTTCCGGCTACGCCACGGTTTGAGGGTGAAAGTTTATTTAATAATATATCATTTGGATGAGATAATTAGTGAGAATGTGAATGGATCTAGTTATATGATAACATTATTCTATCGAGTGATAATGATACTACTTAAATTTGATAATACAAACTACGTTTATTAAACATTATTTTTATAAGGTTTTCATTTTTTTGTCCAATTACGAAACCCTCAATTTCTTCGTATTAAAAAACAATTTCCTACATTTTCTTTATAAGTGATGATCATTGACCTACCGACCCTAATTTTTTTCTCTTTTTCAAGAGTAGGTTGAATTGTTTAAGGAGATAGGGCAAGCATACACTTCAAATCTCAGCTAAAGTTTCGTTGTTGCAATGCTTATTCCTTCCAATATGATTCAACTTTAATGTTTGTACTCTAGGAATTTGTTGATGATAACTAATGTAATTTTACACAGTAACTAACGTACTCTATGAGTGTTTTTTAAATAGTAATTATTATGCATTCTTACAAGATGAATGCTAACTTACTCTATGAGTGTTTTTTAAATAGTAATTATTATGCATTCTTACAAGATGAATGCTAACTTATCCGTTGTGGATACAAAGACTACCCAAGCCACAACTCAGCCTATATATCATTTCGTCGTGATTTTGATAGTATGTATATTTTATATATTTAAAAATCAGTTAGTTTTTTTTTATCGTATGAGACATAATACATTAAATATTCTTTACAATCCAATTCAGTACATTTAACCATTTTGGATCCTTTATTGAACTTGATGTGCAAGTTCACCTATGGGTTAAATATAACATAATTCTATTTGAAAAGATTAGACATGAAAGCGCATCTGGTGTAGTGGTATCATAGTACCCTCCCACGGTACTGACCAGGGTTCGATTCCCTGGATGCGCAGTTATTTTTTTCCTCCTTCTCTGCAATCCTAGCCGTTGATAAATTGAGATGCTTATTTCATTAACGGGCTTGTTTAGTTTCTAATATATGGGCCTACTATACCATGAGAGGCCCAATTACATGTCCTAAACCCAACCACTGAAAATATTAAAAGAAAACAGAAAAATAACGCGGAAAAATATGATCTCACTGAAATATCGACGTAGCCTCCATTTTCCAGGAGAAGCTCTGAGCGAAAAGTAAACTTTTGCTTCACAAAATGATCGCCAGAATGTTGCTAAGCCGGCTCCGCTGCTTCTCTCCACTTCCACGGCCGCCATTGAAGCTCTCTCAGTTCTCCTCTTCTGCCGCTACTACGCCGTTGTCCAAGGATCCATCCGCGGCGATTTCGAAAGCAGCTGCAGTTGCCGACGTTGTGGAAGACGAAGATGAGCTTCTCGAATCCGTCGCGTCCGTATCTCCGGCGACCTTCCCCTCGCTTCTACAGCCTCGTGTGGTGGTGTACGACGGCGTGTGCCATCTCTGCCACGGAGGTAGCTTGATCGATCTGTCTCTCCTTTTGTCTGTGTGGATTTCTCTCCTGTTTGTTAGGGATCGGGGAAGCATTTCGCAGAAATTTCTTACTGAAGGTCGAATTGGTTATGATATTTAGCCCCTTACTTAGGAACTTTGAAGTTTTAAGTAAAATGCGAATTGATTCGACTGATTGGCGAGTAGTTAGGTTGCGTTTGCTTGCTGTTGGCGTTTAAAAAGGCTCTTGCGAGGGTTTAATCGCTTCTGCTGTGTTATACTTAGCGTATGATCATCGATCCTTAGGAAATTTTCAGCAAAATGTGAATCGATTATTGATGAGTAGTCAGTCGCTCTTGTGTGATCTCACTGTTGAAGTCAGCTTCCTCAAATTATGCTGTGGTGTACTTTTAGCTGGAATTTTGACAGAAGGTGATCTCGAGCTGTAGCTGTGTAGTACATTGTGATATATGCTGATATTGAGTCGCAGTATAACATTCGCAGGGGTGAAGTGGATAATTCAAGTGGACAAGCACAAGAAGATCAAGTTCTGTTGTCTACAGTCTGAAGCAGCTGACCCTTACCTGAAATTGTGTGGTCTTGAGAGGGAGGATGTTCTTCGTCGCTTTCTTTTCGTCGAAGGGCCCGGCCAATACCATCAAGCATCCACTGGTTAGTCCTCTTTGGCTATGATAAACTTACTTAAAATTTGTCATGCTTTTGTTTATTGCCTGCAATCTGTGCATTGTCCTAGTATCTTTAGCTACAAACGTGTTGAAGAAGAAACACCATCATATAGTTTTGCCACTGCGAGAGATAACGAAAGATGAATATCCATGTCTTAAAACTTTATCGTCCTTTTTATGTTTGGTTTTCGTGAACTATGATCTGTAGAAACTCAACATAGTGCATCAGATTCAGGATAAGAAAGATGTTCATGTATTTGAGCCATGCATAATATTGTTGATCAGTTTTCTAAAACAATTTTGCCGCTCCGGTCTGTGTGTGCGGCTAAAGAGACCAATGCAAAGCTTTATCTGATTGTTTTCCTGACTAGAATAAGGGTAATCAGGCTTGTGTGCTGAGTTAGAAGAAAGGTAATTCCTGTTATCTTGCCTCTAAGTGTTATCATTCTTGATAACATCTTCTTCCTCTGCAATTTAGCTTCCTAATTGAAGAACAAACTCTAAACTGTGTGAAAAAAAACCCTTGCAGCTGCCTTGAAGGTGCTATCATACCTACCTCTCCCATACTCTGCCATGAGCTCGCTCTTAATCGTCCCAACTCCGATCAGAGATGCAGTGTATGACCATGTGGCCAACCGTCGCTACGACTGGTTCGGGAAGGCGGATCATTGCTTGGTGTTGAATGAGAAAGAGTTGCTCGATCGATTCATTGACAAGGACGAACTGCTGGACAAGTAGAAGTCTTATTTTGAAAAAGAGAGGTTCTTGATTTTGTAAACAACCCTTATAGGGTAGAGTGGAGACTCTTCTATGCTAGAAACTCGGTACTAGTAGTATCAAACAATACATCAAGGTTGTGAAATGGTCCTGCAAAGAGCAAGTAGACTGCTCTAATCATTGTACAGCAAACACATTGAAATCAAAATTTCGATTAGTATGAACACGTTCAAAATGAGTACCAACATTATGCTATTGCCAATTTGATTGGCAGCAAGTTCAGTACACTAGTCACTACGTTACACAGGTTCATCAATTACACAAGTTCGTACTTGAAAGATAGGACATGATGCGAGTTAAAAGGGTTAAGGAATAAGGATGGAATAGTACTAACTGGGAGCTAAGATTGAACTATCATGCTTAACGAGTTTATGAGATATACATGTTCAAGTAATGGGTACCCAACGAGTTTATGAACTACATCTTTAGAAAGCAAAGAAAATCAATCAAAACAATAGAATAAAAACAACAAGTTGGGATTAGGGCTGTTGGCTAGCAAGCCGCTCGTTAGCGGCTCGGAGCTCGGCTCGAAAAAAATGGCTAAAAAGCTCGTTTGTAACCGAGCTGGCTCAATAGTATAAGAGCCGAGCCCGAGCCTACCCTGGCTCAGCTCGTTAGGCTCATGAGCTAGCTCAGCTCATGGCTCGTTGAGCTGGCTCATTTATGGCTCGCGAGCTGACTCGAGTAAGATAGCTCGCGAGCTAGCCCGTTAAAAGCTAGATTAAGAGCCTTGTGAATAAGCTCAATTATAGGCTCAATGATTTTAAGGGTTAATATGAGATTTAGGTTTATACTTGATATATTTAGGTCAATAAGGTTTAGGATTTAAGAATAACGATTTTTGTTTAGACTCTAGAATTAAGGTTTAAGCTCTAAAAATGAAGGTTAATATAGGTTTAAACTTGATACATTTACTTTCATAAAGTTTAGGGTTTAAGATAATAGTACTTGGGATGCCGCCTTTCTGTAATTACTAATTATTGGGTAATTTCAATACTTAATTAACTTCTAAATCTGATTTTAAGGAAAACCTTGATTCTTAGCTCTAAACGTCGTCGTATTGTTGTTGGAGATTTTCGGAGGTCAGAGACCTGGATTCGTTTGGGTTGGGCTGGATCGGAGAAGCAATTTTCCGTTTTATGGACGCCCGATAATTAAGTGGGCTTTTATTAGATTTGGCCCGTCCTTCTGGCTTATTGTCCATTTTGGTCATAAATCCTTGGAGTTCGTAACAAAATGGCAATAAACCTTTAATTTGTAACGTAATAATTATTAACCTATGAGGTTTGTAACAATTTGGTAAATCCGTTAAGTCTCCATCTAATTTTTTCCGTTAAGTACTGATATCAGCATGCCATGTCAGCATTTTTCCCACCTCACCCCTTGCCACATCACTTATTCCAATCATGACTCAACCCGATTAATCAATCCAATCTAATCTAACCAACTTAAAAAAAATCAACCTAACCCATCCCAACCGGATCTCCTCGGAGCTCGAGATCGAGTCGGCCTCTTCGCATTCATCCTTGCCTTACTCCTCTCCTGCACAACAAAAGCTCTTCCGATCTTCGTCCAATAAACCGCCGCCAAAAGCTACAGAGTCTCCTTGACCTCGTACGCCGCCGCCAATTCCTTAATCTACCTTTCGTTCCTCCTAATTCAGTCGATCCTCTTCTCAATTCCGGTCTACTGGCTATCAAACCTAAACGAGAATTTCAAATCCTTGTCATTCTTCCTCCTCCTAATTTGGCTAATTCTCTACACCGCCAACTCCGTCACCTGCTTCAATACTCTGGTCCCAAATTTCATCGTCAGAAACTCAGTAATCTTGGGCGTAATGGGATCGTTCTTCCTATTTTCCGGCTACTTCGTCTCGAGGCACGAAATCCCTAATTAATGGAAGTTTATGCACTACATTTCCCAGTTTTAGTATCTGTTTGAAGGGTTTCTGATCAACGAGTTCACTGACTCGGGAAGTCTATCGGGATGGTGCTCGGAGCTTGCGCCGTCGCCGGAGAGGAGGTGCTGAAAGAGGAAGGGTGCGGCAGGGAGGAAGGGCGGCGGAGGAACATTGTGATTATGGCTGGTTTATTGTTCTGTAGGTTCATGGGGTATTTGATTTTTAGGGTTAGGTGTTCTTCTACATCGGCAGTCGTTGGTTCGACCCGGCGACGGAGGGGAATCGGGTCAGGTAAGAATAGGATATGTGCTCGAACCGTGAGTGTTAATTTTGATTTTGACAAAAGGCCAAGAACCCATCAAATGATTCCCATTTCCTAACCGTCTGAGCACCTCGGCATGCAGGGGGTTTTCCTAGCTGGGTTTTCTCAATCAGCCATTGCCTCACCTTCTACCCTGTGTACGACTCTTCCTCTTCTTTCTCAATCAGTCACGTTTGGTACAAATCAACCTCATGAGATGATGAGATCCATGGCTTCAAGCGAGAGACTATTCCTCTTCTAATTACATGGGGAGATCCGAACCTGCTCCGACTGAGAAGAAGGATACCGAACTGGCTCCGATTCATATTCCTTTGATTTAGTGGTGTGGAGATTACAGTGAGAGTGATGGTAACGGTGAGGAAATTGAAAGGGTTCAGAGTGACGTGGTTGGATAGTGATTTCGGGTTGAATGGATTAATTGGGTTGAGTTCGGGTTTGATTAGCTGACTGACTTGGTAGGGGTGAGGTGGAAAAAAGGGTGAGATGGCAATGCTGAAATCAGCACTTAACGGAATATTTGGAGTGAGAAAGTTGACGGATTGACTAAATTGTTACAAACCTTATAGGTTAATGACTAGGTTACAAATTAAAGGTTTATGACCAGTTTGTTATAAACCCCAAAGGTTTATGACCAAAATGACCAATAAGCCCTCTTTCTTTTGTCCAGGCCCGCAATGGCTTCGGAGAGTTAATTTCTATGAAAACGAGGATTATATAAGAATATAGTTCTTCTCGACTTGACTTGAATTATATAAAAAATTATCACCTAAAAAAATTAAAATGTTAAAATAAATATAATTATTACATTTAAACTCTTATTTAACATATTAAAGTATTTAAAATAGTAATTGTCACCTGAAAAAATTAAAATTGTAAAATAAATATCATTATTACATTTTTACAGCGACGCCATCAACTTGTAACCCGCTAGGATTTTAGAAACCTACAAAATTCGGTAAGTGCACCTAAAAGTTACTTTAATTGCACGCGATGCACGTAAAAGTTACTATGATGGCACGCGATGCAGAATCTTAACTATGATGACATATTGTGCATTTTGGTAACACTATAAGGGCATGGGCCGTATTTTATCCATGAAAACGACGTCGTTTTCGGAGTTGTCATTTTTCAGACGTTTTATTTTCGGCACGAGCTTCGACCGGGTTTTGTGGGTTTTCAATATAAAGCCCACCCAACTTCGATTTGGCCCAAATAGTTTGGGCTCATCCCGCAGTGCCTCCGCCTAACAGACCTAGGCCTTATATGAGTTTTGACCCGACCCGGCAAAAAACCTCCGACCCGGAAAGTTTCAAGCGTGTCGTACACGCGCGAGTGTAAGTCACGCTCCATTTTCGCGTCTGGGATTCGTTGATCACGCGCACCTCCCATACGCACGAGTGTTCGCCACTCTCTCACTCGCATCCCATTTTTGAACGTGTGGTCCACGCGCCGATCTGTTTTTCTTTGTCTTTTCGGTGCTTTTTCTCCGGTTCGTCTCCTTGCCGACCGGCAAATCCAATCATCCCTACCTCCACTGATTCTGCCCAGCGGGTGGAAATCCAAAAGAGGTTAAAGTAGTAGATCAGATCGACGATAGAGAGGGGAAAATCATCAAATCACCGATTGAAGGAAGGGGAGTGTTCAGTCTTACGATTAAGCAATTCACGGGTTGGTTACTTAAATGATCACTAAACTTTGACCAAATAACCCGGTGGTCACTGTTCTTCAAAAAATTTCCTAGCACTCACACAACTTTGACCGATTAACCTAGAGGTCACTGTTAGCTACGGACATCCATGATTCCGTTAGTTTGCCTATGTGGACTCACCACATAGATTGCCACATAAGACAAGTCAGCCATGTCACTTTTTTGTTAACCCAAAACTGACCATTTCACCAACCGAAACTACTTTATCAAAAAAAAAAAAAAAACCAACCGAAACTCAACCCAATTCCCAAACACCCTCCCAACTACCAAACCAAATCTAATCCTTCCTCTTCTCTTTCCTCCTTCCTCCTCAATTTGGATTTGAGAATCTGATTCTTCCAAGTCCACTTGTAGCCACAATTGAAACTAACCTGTGAGCAAATATCTGTGACCTGAATCAATTTTGTATAATTGAATGAAGAAGGATTGATGAAAAAGAGATTGGGTTGACCTGGAGAGACCCCTGCGAGAGAGAAGTAGAAGCTGAAATCGGAGAGGTCTCTCTCTCTCGCCAAGCGGAAGCGCCGCCCAGCCGGAACGTCAGATCCGGACGCGGAAGTGGTCCCTCTCTCTCCCAAGACGCTAATGGAATTCGACAAGTACGTGTGCGAGATCTGCAACTAGCGTGACTAGAATCTGCAGATCTACAAGTACGTGTGCAGATGCACCATCGCCGCCACAAGTTGCCGTGGAAGCTTCTGAAGAGCGACGGCTTCCGTTTGAAAGGGTTTTCGTCGGAAAAGATGGAACTGGCTGTTAGATATTAATCACGTGCATAAAAAAGAAGGCTATAATTAGACTATTAGTAGCAGCCGTTTAAGTGTTTTTAAATTAGTTAGTTTATTTAATGTTTAAATTAACTGAAACAGTGTCTTGAATAGACACATTGGTTGGCTGAATGGGTTATAAAACCCTTTGGCTTTGTAATCAAATAGTATCCGGATCAAACATATTAGTACATTAATTTCAGTTTATTATTGTTCTTTCATTGGTTCAGTTCTCGTTCCAACGCTGGCGACGACGGAATCCTCGGCTCCGCTGTTGAACAGCCTTTTGAATATGTCCGTCGGGGGTTGATGGTCGGTGGTTGCTTCGCTGGCCTTAATCTTGGATCAATTTTCTGCAGCCGGCGATCGAATTGGAATGAAAGCTTTTCGTTGGGGTTTTGGTTTGGCGGCGCGAAGAAAAATGGCGGAAGAGAAAGATAAAGGGATTACATTCGGCGGCGGTGGCAGCGGTGGCGATAGGGAGTAAGGGTGGCGGTGGATTCTGGAGGTTGTGATGGAGGAGAGGAAGAGGAAGAGGAAGGAGGAGGAAAGAGAAGGAGGGAAGAGGAAATAGTTGATTTGGGTTGATTTGGTTTGGTAATTAGAGTGGGTGTTCAGGTTTGGGTTTGGGGTTTGGTTTAGATGATGTGGCTGCCTTGATGGCATCGCCATGTATACAGATGGATGAAAAATTGGATGTCCATAGACGGTAATGACTGTTAGGATAATCGACCAAAGTTGTGTGAGTGCTAGAAATTTTTTTGAAGAACAGTGACCATCGGGTTATTTGGTCAAAGTTTAGTGATCATTTAAGTAACCAACCTAGCCATTCACATGGACGAGGAAATAGATCGCCGTCGTCATGTCTGTCGATTGCGGTAGATCTAGATCAGATCTGTCGTCACTGAGATAACTGTTTGGAAAGTTCCGATCGACGAAGTTCTAATCTCGATTTAGATATTCATACGAGAAAAAAGAAGAAGAAGAACGATTTGTTCGAGGTTTGAAGGAAGCTCAGAGGTTTCTCGTATGGTTAACTCGTAGAATCTCGTATGGTTTAATTAGCTTAACGATTTGAATTGATTAATTCATAACTTAAGTGAATAATTCCGACTGGTCCTACTAGTGACTTGATGAACCTATAATTCGATGAATTCATAACTTATTTGACTAACTTGTGATCAAACTTGTCAGAATTAAGAACCCAGATTTAACAACACACCCGTATGGTTGAATCACAGATCTAGTCCATCCAGTGGATCTATTGGGTATTATAATGTAAAGACATTCATACATAAATATCGCAAATACTTCATCCATGTCATGATACAATACCAAATAATCAAATGATTATACAAACAAACTTTGAATATAACCCAAAATAGGAGGCAAATGCAAAGCTTTACCAGAAAATGTAATCCTGCACTAAAATTTGAAGCTTCCTTCTACACTAGATATCGTGGAAAGGTAGTATATTCGTAGATGGTATCATAATATCGTGGGAGGGTACTATGATATCACTACACCAGATTAGCATTTTCATGTTCTCAATTTCAATACTAAATCACTTAGACATCTAAATAAAGTGGCATAAGATTTAAAATTTGAAGCTTCCATGTACCGGACCAACATCATATCATATGCTAATTCGTAGGTGTTGAGCTTAAATGTGAATTATTCAATCAATAGAATAATATATAAAAATAAGAGGATTAAATTTTACAATTATCTTCATCAATATCATGGTTTAAAATCAATTATTTTTTTTATTGAATAATATCATCTTTAGTTAGTTTGATAATGATTCTCTAAAAGTTAATTATTATTCAGCTAACTTAATCCTAAATTTTAATTTGTAGTTGAATGAGAGTCCAAAAGAAGGTGTGTTAGAATATATTGAACAATAAAGATCATTACCCGCTCTATGTCCATTACAAGCTGTTAGCCATAAGCACCTAAAATAAATCAGGCAAAATTGTTTCAAGAAAGTCGGGGAAATATTTATGTAATTAATTGAATAATCTCTACGTCAATCATTTTTCTCCCGTTTTCACTCCATGTACATAGAAACTACTTATAATTTCTCAATTGTACTTCATCCATTATAAATTTTGGACCCAATATTATAAGAAATTTAATCATGTTCATTGTAAATTTTGTTAGTGTACTTTTATAATACATGTTATTATGAACTTTGTTAGACCTATTAAAAAAATACAATCTTAGTCATTGAAATTTATTATTTTGGGTTTATGCATACTCTATATGAGTACACTAGGTATATTCTTACTACAAAATTTGGTCGTTAGTGTTTTATTTCATTCAATTTCTGTTGAAATTATCCAACAGAAATTGGCCATTTCATTTGATCTCGCATTGCTTACAGGGCTATTCTAATCATAATATCACCTAAGATGCATGGAGTTCCATGTTTTGGGGATCTTTGTTCCGTCAATTTGCCAGCTTGAAGGTATTGGCGCCAACTACCTATGAGTTATGAAATTGGTCAAATACTTAAGTGGTCACCTAAGTATGTGATGGGCTAGCCGACGAAGTCAAGCCACATACGGCCCCGAGAACCCAATGGTAAAGGCAGGGCCGGACTCGGCGTAAATCAGATGGGCAACAGCAGCCAGAGTGGAGTAAGGCCAAAGCGATGGCCCAGCTCGGCGGCCTCCTAGGGTTACTCGGCACACTTAGGTTTCCAAGGCAGAGCGGACACGTGTCAACATCCACGGAGCCACAAACGAGTGGCTAAGATTCAGCCTTGACAACCAAGGCAGGGTACTATAAATACCCCCGTACACCTATTAACCAGAGAACAACACTTTTACCCAGCGACAAACGCTCCGCGGTACGTTACTCACCTCCCTCTCCATTCCTTAAACTGATCGCCTCCCTTTCCTTGAACTGACTACCCCTCACGCTACTTACGAGGTACAACACTCCCTGAGACCAACAAGCTTGGCCTCCATTATTGGGCAGGCGACAAGGCTGGAACAGTATGATTATTGTATCATTGTAGTCACTTAAGTTTAAACTAGGTCAACTCAGTAACTTAAGTTCATAGATTAGGTCAACTCAATCACTTTGACCATTTCATGATAATGTATGTTAAAAATGACACGGCAAGGTTCCATGTCATCATAAAATATTATTTATATTCTAATTTCAACCAAATCAAGTTCTAAGTGTCGGTGGATGAACGCCAAAAAGAAGATAAAAGAGTTTTCAAAAAAAATTATATATTTATTGCGTTAATAAATAGCCTTATACTTTATAACAAAGATAAGTTTTATTGTGTTAATATGATTAAGGTTTCGATGGAGCTGTATACTTTATATTTCATTATAGGTCAAATACATTAGTGGTCCCGCCCGGGCGGTGCTATTTTACCCTTTTGTTTGATCATAATAAGAACAAAGATATTTAAATACAATTAATTATTATTTTTTATTCTTAAATTTCTAGTCATTGTATTATTACTCACAATTTCAACATAAAATTTCAATGAGTGTTCTTTTCCTTATTCTAAAAAAAAAATTATGTTAAATCATGTATTGATTTAGAGATTAGTTTGACAATAGTTATTTTATTATGTATTTTTACATTGAAATAATATGTTTATATTCCCAAATTTGTAATCAATGGTCAAATGTATTTAGCAATATTTTTTAGTAATATTTTTGCTTAGACTTTGAAATATATATTTTAAAGGTTAAATTTTTAAATAATATTAGAGTTTATGAACCGAATATTCGATTTAATTGAATAAAATAAAGTAATTTCAAAAACCAATTTAACCTTATCCATAATTCATTTATTTTGCTAGTTTGCTATAAAATTCAACATCATAAAATTCATTCATACCTTAAAGGTTGCTTAGAGGTAAGTTGCTGATGAAAATCCTAAGACACTAAGTTTAAAACAATAAATTATTTAGAAATACGTCATTCAAATATAGGAAATGTAATCTTTGACGATGAAAAATTTCAATTTAAATTGAAAGCACATATGTAGTCCGTAAAACATCCTGACAACAAATAATTATGATCGTACTTTCGTCGCCTACTGGTAATGCGTCATCGAAATAGTATTGCCACGAAAGACCTAGTTGATACTCATTAATATATATTAACAAATTTATGTATAAAAATATTTTATTGTTTATAGTTTAGTTCATGGGATTTTGAAAAGAATAAATAGGTAATATATAAAATATAACTTAACATTTTTATATGGACAAAATATATGAACTATTAGTTAAATAAATGAGATATTATAGTTAACAATACTTACAATCGTAGTAGACAATATATGTACGATACCATCAATGCATCCATAAAAACATTGTCATCTTCGCCCACTAGTCATTTCAAATATACACAACTCACTTATCTCTATCATCACAAAAATTCTTCCTTATGAAGTTCCAAACTTAGACTGTGAAACTAAACCGAACTCGTGAGGTGGCAAGTTATCAAGACAGGTCACCCGCCACGTCAATTAATTGCACGCTGACTGGTCATCGGGATTTCTTTCTGGGGTAAATCCGTAAATAGCTTTCACCCCTTATCTTCTTCGACATCGAGCTCTCAGTCTTCATCGTCTCCAACTGAACCACAACCAGAGAAACCCTAGAATCGAGCAGTGATTTCGTCCTAAAGTAATGCGGCTGAGCATATCTCCAACACGATTCGATCGTAAGAAGAGCAGTAACAGGTTGGATGGAAAAGACCTCTTCTATTTCTTGAGAAACAAACCCAATCTAGCACAGGTGGAACGTTCTTAAGCATAATCCAATCCGGCATAGCTGCTGGGGAAAAACTCATCGGTTTTATACCATTATACCACCGCCTCAACATCAAACCAGAGTTATGAATATGCCACGATCTTTCTAAAATCCATTCACACAGCTGAACAGAGTGAAACTCAATCAAATAAAAGTTCTCAGAAAGGATAGAGATTACCACTGGGCCTTCATATATTAGAGTTTATGAACCGAATATTCGATTTAATTGAATAAAATAAAGTAATTTCAAAAACCAATTTAACCTTATCCATAATTCATTTATTTTGCTAGTTTGCTATCAAACTCAACATCATAAAATTCATTCATACCTTAAAGGTTGCTTAGAGGTAAGTTGCTGATGAAAATCCTAAGACGCTAAGTTTAAAACAATAACTTATTTAGAAATACGTCATTCAAATATAGGAAATGTAATCTTTGACGATGAAAAATTTCATTTTAAATTGAAAGCACATATGTAGTCCGTAAAACATCCTGACAACAAATAATTATGATTGTACTTTCGTCGCCTACTGGTAATGCGTCATCGAAATAGTATTGCCACGAAAGACCTAGTTGATACTCATTAATATATATTAACAAATTTATGTATAAAAATATTTTATTATTTATAGTTTAGTTCATGGGATTTTGAAAAGAATAAATAGGTAATATATAAAATATAACTTAACATTTTTATATGGACAAAATATATGAACTAACATTAAAAGCTGATTAATAATTTAGTTAATAACATTTTTGGTTAGTCAAGTTAAGGCTTGATAACATATTGGTCACTTGACTTTCATTTCTAACACACCAATGACTCAAGTTTGACTTTAGGAAAGGATCAATGTTCCGTCTACTTCTATTCAATTTTCACTCCAGAATATTACATCAGCCAACCACGTCAACTAAAATTATAATTTTATATTTCCATGTCATTAATCACTCAATCATTAGATCCAACCTATTTCGATCCAACTAAACCTCTTTCAACATGAGTGAATATTTCCTTCCTCTCTCTTCTTCAACTATAATTTGCATCTTTAGTAGGCTCTATCTCCTTCTCAAGCTTAATATGTGAAAGAATAAGTTTATCATTATTCCGTCACCAACCATCACAATCTATGACGAGTCAAAATTTGGTGACTTAGATCTCTGCAACGAGAGTGATCAAGTCATTGTGTTGAATTAATATTCGAGGTTGTTTCGGTCGTGGCGTTCAAGGAAAAAACAAAGTCTCCATTGGGTTTACAATCATAGGTGTATGGGTTCACTCTCCCTGGACAACCGTTTAAATTCAGAGTACCAACAATTTTACGAGGCACCACCAACTTTAGCAGTTTCATGACCAACGATTTCAACTCCTTCATCGTCGTTATGACAATTGGAAGTGTATATGATCACTTTCCGATCTAACTCCTAAACTTTGCAAGGAAGAGTTTTTGTGATTATAGAGAGATAAGTGAACTATATAAAGTTGAGGATGAATGGAGGGTGAATATATAACATTGTTTTGTTGGATGTATTGGTGGTATCATGCATATGCTATTTGTTAACTATATTTGATCTATTGTTCCAATATGATTGTAGGTATTGCTAACCAGGGCCGCCCAATCAAATTTAGTGGCCCTGTTCTAAAATTAAAATGTGACCCAAATTATTTCAAATAGTGTTTTGTTTCTGTAAATTGATATTTAAAAGTGATATTATTTTATCATTAATTGAAATAAAATTATTGTTTACCAAAATAAAAAGAATTGAAATAAAATTATCTACAAAGTCTTAGACAGATTCTAATGTTGTTTAGAACATTTTTTTCTAAAAAATACATCATGTAGAATTAATAGGTTCATTTGTAAATTTCATACCACTATTTCAATATAAAATTTGTATACTTAGCCAAAAAACCGGGCTTAATATCTATTTTGGTGGTTTGTAACATAGGGGTTGATAACTTTGTTTTCATTAACCTATTGAATTTGTAACAATATGATCATTTTGTTAGATCTCCACCCAATTTTCCGCTAAGTGCTTATATTTACATTGGTTTGTTGTTGACACGCGACTTCGAACATATGCGTCTTCTTGATGATATCATTATTTAATGAAGAAATTGGATGAAGATTTGACGGAAAGAACCATATTGTAACAAGCTCAATAAATTAATAACAACAAATAAAAAATATTAACCATTATATTTAAATTCCTATATATTGATGACCAAAATAGATATTAACCCAAAAATTCTAAAACTGAATCTAAAACCTTGCCTAATCTTTGGAATTGGGGCCTCACAAACAATATATGGCCCATAACAATTCGGATCATAATTCATTTTTAATACAAACATAAAAACAGAAAACATGAAACACAAATTGGCCCACTTGGCCCTTAACCCCTTTTAATCCCCCCTGCTGCGTTTGGTTGAGACAATGAATCACAAATTGTACCGAATTATTGCCCATTAACCCATATATAATTGACAATAATCAAACCATATAATTGAAGAGCCCTTGCAGGTGAGGCCGTGTGCTGGCGGGCCAACCAGCACAGTTAGTTGGGCGGGCCTGTTGCTAACTATAATATCTTATTCAATAATATAATAATTTATGTTATCTATATAAATTTTTTTTTTGTTATATTTTATATAGACCTAGCAAATCAGACGGGTCAAGTTAGTTTGGGCGGGTCACTACCGGTTGCAGGTTATTTTGGGTTGGGTCATTCGGGTCACTGGTCGCCATATTTAAAAATTGACCCTAACCTAAACTTTCGGGTTGGGTTGCTGGTCATTTCGGGTTACACAAGCTTTGAGCCGTAAACAAATTTGAACATCATTATCACATAATTATTAAACCAAGTAGACTCAATTTGACTAAATCATGTTAAACTAATGAAAAATGTAAGATGTAGGAATATGTATAAAATTACAGTGAACGATGCAAGTTATAAACAATGCATTTAAACTAATGGTATAAGATAATGTGCTAGGATGTCAAAATAGTTTTGGAACATTTCAACTACATTTCCTTGCTTGAATCTCGGGTTTTAGGGTGATTTAGCATGTTTTCACCTAAATGCTCTAATTCATGTCGTTTTGGTTACTTTGGCCCGTTATGGGTCTATTTTATGGGTCATTTCAATAAAATTAATTATCATTATTTATTCTTAAATTTCTAGTCATTGTATTATTACTCATAATTCCAATACAAATATTCGTATTATTACTCACAATTTCAACACAAAATTTCAATGAGTATTTTTTTACCTTATTTATAAAAAAAAATGTTAAATCATGTATTGATCTAGATATTAGTTTGACTATGATTATTTTATTATATTTTTACATTAAAACAATATGTTTATATTCCCAAATTTGTAATCAAAGTTCAAAAGTATTAATAAATGTTTTCTCTTAGACTTTGGAAATATATATTTTAACCATTTATTTTTTAAAATAATATTATATTTTATTAACCGAAAATATTCTATTTAATTGAATAAAATAAAGTAATTTCAAAAACCAATTTAACCTTATCCAGACTTCATTTATTTAGCTAGTTTGTTATCAAAATCAATATTTTCATAAACCCCATTCATATCCTAAAGGTTCATGAGAGGTAAGTTGGTGATGAAAATCCTAAGACGCTAAGTTTGAAACAATAACTTATTTTGAAATACGTCATTCAAATATAGGAAATGTTATCTTTGAGGATGAAAATTTTCATTATAAATAGAAACTCATATGTAGTCCGCAAAACGTGTTGACGATAAATAATTATGATCGCACTTTCGTCACTTACTGGTATAGTGTATCACCGAAATAATATTGTTACGAAAGACCTAGTTGATACTCATTAATATATACTGACAAATTTATGTATAAAAATATTTTATTGTTAAGTTTAGTTCATGGGATTTTGAAAAAAAAAGTGGGTGATATATAAAATATAACATAACATTTTTATATAGACAATATATATGAACTATAAATGAGATATCATAAAGTTCACAAATAACCATATATCACGATACTATCAATGCATCCATAAAAACATTGTCATACTTGCCCTCTAGTCATCTCAAATATTACAACTCACTTATCTCTGTCATCATAAAAACTCTTCCTTATGAAGTTCCAAACTTAGTCTGTAAGGTGTTCATATACACTTCCAATTGTCATAACAACGACGAAGGAGGTGAAATCATTGGTCATGAAGCTACTAAAGTTGGCAGTGGATATTTGAATTGTTGGTACTCTTGATTTAAATGGTTATTCATGGAGATTTTTTTTTACAATTCCATGGAGATTGATCAATGAACCCATCCACCAATTACTGCAAACCCAATGGAGTCATTGTTGCTGTCTTGGACGTCATGGCCGAAACAATCTCGAATATTAGTATTGAGTGATGGACATAATGGCTCGATCTCTCTCCTTGCAGAAACTTGAGTCACCAAATTTTGGCTTGTCATAGATTGTGATGGTTGGAGATGGGAAAATGATAAAGTATTTCTTTACATATTAAACTCGAGAAGGAATGGAGCCTATTAAAGATGAAGATTATAGATGGAGATAGAGGAAAAAACAATCTTCAGTCATGCTAAAAGGGAGGAGCCGTATTTGGCTAGAGCGATGGAGAGGAGAGCAAGGAGTTGCTGTTGCTAGTGGTGGAGTCTTTGCATCATCGCCTATGGCGGTTGGAGTTGCATCGAGTGAAGGGGTGGGAAGAAGAAGAAGGTTGGGGAGAGGATTTTAGGGATTTTAGTATCTGGGTGAAGAGGAAGTTTGAAGTTTAGCTTCTAAGGCTTTCTTCATTGAAGAAAAGAAAAGAAGAAGAAAGTTGGGTATTTGGGTAGAGAGGGTAAAGAGGAGGAAAAGACTTGGAGAAGATGAGGAATTTTTTGGGATTTTAGGTAGTTGGGAAGAAGAAGAGATGCGGATTGATGACATGGCATTTTTATTGATGTTGGTTGGCTAGTGAGAATTCACGCAGATTGATGTTTTTGGAAGATCTGAAAATTCTGTTGTAGCGGTTCCGTTGTAGGGGTTATATTCCGTTGTTGGGGTTCCGTTGTAGCGGTTTTTCATAACCCCTACAAACGACCCGATTCCTGAATTCGTTGCAGCTGTTGTTATAACCCCTACAATCGTCTTCCCACAACCCCTACAACGGACCCAGTTTCTTGTAGATTGGTGACCAAACTGTTATGATGAAAATTTCAGTGACCCATTTGTTAATTCATCGAATTATAGGACCAGACCCTGAACTCCTTCAGTTATGCAAAATGATCCACAAAATTAAAATGTTCACAAAATGTCCCGATTAATTACGAAGTAGTCACTTAATTTATTAATTGTGTCAAATGGCAAAATTACATTTTGTCGATATAATTAACAAAAATTACAATTTAATCCTTCGCCGCTGCAATCCTTCGTCGCTGCGGTCGTTGCCATCGTTACCGCTGCCGTCGTTGCCGTTGCCGTCGTCGCCGTTGATTTCATTGCTTCCCAGAACCCAACGCCACTGTCTTCTTCGATTCCCACAACACCATTGCTGAATCTGGAGATTGATGCCGCGGTGGAGATTGCTTCGATAGAGGAGAACGGAAAGCTGGAGAAGACTCGGCGGCGTCGGTGTTTTGGAAGAGTGGAATCGGAGTGAAGATGATTTCCGCGGTGGGGATTGTTTCGGCAGAGGAGAAGGGGAAGCCGGAGAAGACTCGGCGGCGCCGATGTTTCAGAAGAGGGTTGTCGGTGACGGGAAGTGTTTCGGCAGAGGAGAAGGGGAAGAAAGGCGAAGGAAGAAGAGAAGAAGTGTGAATGGTTGAAGGAAGAAGAAGAAGAAGTCATAGAGGGGAAGCAAGAAGAGAGAGAAGAAGTCCGGATTGCCAACGTGGACTACACATTCCGGATTGCCAACGTGGAACATCATTAGTCACGGTTTTATAAAGAACCGTGACTAAATTAGTCACGGTTTCTAAAAAATCGTGAATAATCTGTCACGGTTTTATGAAACCGTGACTAATTGGTCACGGTTTCTTAAAAACCGTGACTAATTAATCACGGTTTCTTAATAACCGTGACTAATTAGTCACGTTTCTTAAAATCCGTGACTAATTAGTCACGGTTGCATAAAACCGTGATCAATTAGTCACGGTTCAAAAAACCGTGACTAAAGAACCGTGACTAAATGCATTTTTTCTTGTAGTGCTACAAACAAAAAGTAGCAAAATGAAAAAGTGGCGAAACTTTTAGTACTGAAACTGTAAAATGTATAGATATGTATTTTCGAGGTGGAGAAGATAGAAGAGGAGGAGAGAAATAAATTGGGGGAAATTTTTATTTATTTTTAGTTAAAAAATTAATTATTTTAATAATAAAATTATTAGTTTATTCATATTTTAGCTGATTGGGATTTGTGACTCAGTTGCCACGTCATCACTTAACAGAAAATTTGGACGAAAATATCGTTTCTAGATTTTCTGAAACAATAATGACTAAAATAAAATTTTTAAAACGATGTGTATCAAAATGAAATCCGCACAAACATTAAGTACCAAAAAAATTAACACCTCTCATTGTTGGAGACTTGAAGTTACCGCTGATTTCGTTATATCGTGGAATTGTTGATTTCGTTATACCAGTTCGTGCAGAATACTATATCACTGAATTAATGATTCCCTCGATGCAGGAAGAAAGTGTGTACGAGACTTGATGGGTCCTCCTGCGGCGATCACAAGGCAAGCGGTCCAAGCTATAGGTGATCCCTCAACCAAGCAAAGCTCGGCTAAGGGCTTGGGGGCAATTGATGGGTCCTCCTGCGGCGATCACAGGCAAGCGGTCCAAGCTATAGGTAATCCCTCAACCAAGCAAAGCTCGGCTAAGGGCTTGGGGGCAATTGATGGGCCCGGCCCGGCGGAATCTTAAGGGCCCACACGGCGTCCTAAACACAGCCGCTAGTGCTGAGGAGTTGGACTTAGGCGACAGTCCAGGCGGGCCAAGCAAGCAGGCCCAGGAGGTAGAGGGAGGCCCAAAGCGACGGCCCAGTCTCGGCGGCTCTTAGGGTTCCAAGACAAGACGAACACGTGTCAACATCCTACGAGACTACAAACGAGTGGCCAGGATTCAACCTTGGCGACCAAGACAGGGGTACTATAAATACCCCCCGTACACCCCATTAACCGGGGGACAACACTTTTACCCAGCGGACAAAACGCTCCGCGGTACGTAACTCGCCTCCCTTCCCATTCCTTAAACTGATCGCCTCCCTTTCCCTTGAACTAACTACCCCCTTTATCACTTACGAGGTACACCACCCCAGAAGACCAACAGGCTTGGGCTTCCATTATTGGGCCAGGCGACGAGGCTGTAACAATTGGCGCGCCAGATAGGGGGCGATCAAGCGACTCTTCAAGGCGAATGACTTCATCAGCATTCCCACTCTGATGGGCGAGGATGGTGAAGGAGGAGATGGAGTAACACCGGTCAAGCACATCAACCCAGGTTCCCGTGCAGACCCAAATCTCAATAGAAACATGGAGCGCGAATTCGAAGGCGACTCGGAGTCTCGAAGTACTATTCCTGCCGGTGATGCCTACGAACTGTTGGAGCAGCGATTCCGGTCCCTTGAGCAGCAAAATGCCGAGCTTACTCAAATGTTGAAGACAGTGATCGCTCAGCAAGCTCAAGCCCTCGGGGCCAACACTCGGGACAGGCAGTCGCCGCAGGACTCTCATCTCGAGGTATTACAACAGTTCCTCCCGGCTACTCAAATCTCACCTGCACAGTTGGCAGTTCGCCAACCTCTGTCCAGGGTGATACTCGCTGAGCCACTACCAAAAGGGTTGGTGCCGCCCAACCTAGATAGGTATGTAGGTACAGGCGACCCGGACGAGCACCTTCAAGCCTTCCAGATCGCCATGCAAATGCAGCAAGCCGGCGATGCCGCATATTACAGGGCTTTTCCAGCAACGCTTGGGGGGCGAGCTAGGGAGTGGTACATGAATCACCGGAAGGCATCATAACGTCGTGGGAGGGTTTCGCGAGGATCTTCTCACAGAAGTATGAGTGCAAGAAAATAAGGACGGTCCCGTTGCAAGCACTGGTGAGCCTGAGGCAAAGGCGAACCAGTCGCTGAAGGAATTCTTTGATGAGTGGACTGGGGTCGTCCAATCCATCAAGAGGGTAGATCATGAAATCGCTGCGGCAAGTTTATTCCAGTCGACCCATAATGGCAGACTGCGAGAGTCGCTGCTACATGTGGCTCCGAAGTCGCTGTCCGACTTGGAAACCAGGGTGCATAAAATTATTTTGATTGAGGAGCAGTTAGCAGAACCCTTACAAGGAGCGGCGAAGAAGGAAGAAAAGCCCGTTACAGGGAACAAGCAGGCCAAAGGGCAGCCCTCCGAGACACCGCCATACAGGAGATACCGCCCTGGAGAACAAAGGGGTTACTAGGAGAGGGGATACCAAGAAGAAAGAGCGGATTACACACCACTCTCAGAATCGCGAAGAAAGATCCTGCTGTATATGCAGCATAAAGGACATACCATCAACTGGCCGGGACCAATGTTCACCCCAGCGGATCAGCGAAGTCGCCAGAAGTTCTGCGATTTCCATGACTCTCATGGGCATACCACTGAAGATTGCAGGGAATTGAAAAATGAAATTGAAAGGTGGATAAGCGAAGGACGTCTCAGGGATTTCATTGTCAGCTCAAAGCGAAAAACAAGCCGCAAGAAGATGATCGCTGCGGAAAAGGAGAATCACAAGACAAGAAGGGTGATGTCTTCGCCCGGCTTAAAGAGCCTCTGGACAATGAAGATAGCAAGAAGAAGCCTCGTCCCGAGGTGAATCACATTTATCAAACCATTTTTGGTGGGGAAAGCTGCCCAACAAAGAAAGTCAAAAAAGAGGAAACAAAGGAAGTAATGATGATAGATCAAGTCAGTCGCCCAACGTTGGGATTCTCGGAGGAAGACATGGCCGGGTGAGAGGCCCAAGTTTGGAGGCGATGGTGATTCAAGTAATCACACAAAATAGCCGAGTGGAGCGAGTGATGGTTGACGAAGGGAGCTCGGCGGACATCATTTTCTGGGAGCTGTACAAGAAAATGAACCTGCCAGCTAGCTTGCTCAGGCAGACAAAAACTACCATCTCAGGATTTTCAGGGCACACAGTCCCCATCAAGGGAATTGCCACGATGGCGATAACCATCGGGGACGGAGACTTGCAGGTCACCCAATCCATTGACTTCCATGTCATGGATTGTCAATCCACGTACAACATGATCCTCGGGCGACCGGCCTCGCCGCCTTCCAGACAATCTCCTCCCCAGTGCACCAAGTGATGAAGTTCGCCACAAAGGAGGGGATAGGTTTTGCCTGGGGGCACCCGGACATCGCCAGAAGGTGTTACAGGGCGGCGACTAAAAGCACCTGCCTCACCATAAGCTTGGAGGTGGAAAATGGAGGAGAAAGAGTTGTACCAGCAGAATCGGACGTCCCAATACCGCTCTTTGATGAGGATGAAAGCAGGACAGTCCGGGTATCATCCTATCTAAGCGACGAAAGAAGGCAGGAGTTGGTTGGGTTGCTCCGAGAATTTTCACACCTGTTCGCGTGGTCACCAAGTGACATGCCGGGAATCGCTCCAGACATCATCAAACACTCTCTTGCGATTGAGCCCGGGAGTCGCCCAGTGCAACAAAAGTGGCGGAACATCTGCAGAGAAAGGCAGCAGGCGGTGGCGATTGAAGTAGGAAAGCTTCTGAAGGCATGATTTATCAGGGAGGTACAATATCCTGAATGGTTGGCTAATGTGGTTCTTGTGAAGAAGTCATCAGGGGCATGGCGAATGTGCGTCGACTTCACCAGCCTAAACGACGCTTGTCCCAAAGACCCGTACCCACTGCCCAACATAGAGCAGCTGGTAGATGCAACAGCGAATAATGAAATGCTGTCCTTCCTAGACATGTTTTAGGCTATCATCAGATACCTTTAAACGAGCAAGACCAAGAGAAGACGGCCTTCATGACGCCCACGGCGAACTACTGCTACGGGTAATGCCATTTGGACTCAAGAATGCTGGCGCGATTACCAAAGGATGATCGACTCAGTTTTCGCCAAGCAGCTCGGCCGAAACTTGGAGGCGTATGTGGATGACCTCTTGGTCAAAAGTGGGAAGTCTGGCGATCACTTGGCCGACTTAAGGGAAACCTTCAATACACTGCAGGAGTATTCGCTCAGGTTGAACCCTTTGAAGTGTGTGTTCGGGGCGACATCAGGAAAGTTTCTGGGATATCTCATAACCAGAAGGGGAATAGAAGCTAATCCAGCGCAGATCGCAGCAATTACAACAATGGCACCCCCAAAGACCGTGAAGGAGGTTCAGGTTTTATCTGGAAGACTGACGGCAATCAATCGATTCATTCCCAGAATTGCCGATCGCTGCGCTCCATTTTTTGCGACCTTGAAGAATGCATCAAAGTTTGCATGGAGTGAAAAATGTAACAAGGCTTTTGAAGAGCTGAAACAGTTTTTTAATTACCCCTCCTGTACTTGCATCTCCAAAGTTAAATGAAGATCTATTTCTCTATATCGCAATCTCTCCAAAGGCAGTTAGTGCGGTTTTGGTTCGAAGAGAGGACAAAGCCGAACACCCTGTGTTTTACACAAGTAAGACCTTAGTCGACGCCGAAACAAGATATCCGGCGATAGAAAAAATGGTGTATGCTGTGGTTTGCGCGGCCAGAAAGCTGCGACCATATTTTCAGGCACACACAATACATGTACTCACGAATCTTCCGATTAAAAATACGTTGAGATCTATTAGCGTGGCGGGGCGATTGGCTAAGTGGGCGATTGAGTTAAGCGAATATGACATCCGATACCAGCCACGAACGGCGATCAAAGCCCAGGTCCTTGCGGACTTTGTAGTAGAGGGGGCAGTGCAAGAAGATAATGAAGAAGGCGATGAGTGGACGTTATTTACGGATGGCGCCTCGAGTAAGGGAGGATCGAGCGCGGGAATAGTCCTAAGGTCTCCTGGTGGGATCCTCCACGAGGTGGCACTGCGATTCACAACTAGTCGAACCAACAACGCAGCAGAGTATGGGGCATTAGAGGTTGGCCTACGAATCGCTAAGAGCATGGGTGTTACTAACATCAAAGTTTTCTCAGACTCGGCGATAGTAGTCAACCAAGTTAATGGGAGCTTTGAGGTAAAGGAGGAGTCGCTCCTCCCCTATTTTGACGAGGTAAAACTGCTTATATCGGAATTCAAAAGGGTGGTCATATCCAGATTGCTAGGGAAGAAAATTGCCACGCGGACGCATTGTCAAAATTAGCAACGGCGACAGATTTTGATGAAGGGCAAATGGTCACAGTGGAAAAGGAAACAAGGATGAAGCAGTGTTTCCACATGATCAACGGAATTGGGAAAAGTGACTGGCGAACACCTATTATCCAATACTTGGATAACGACACTGTACCAAGCGACCCGTTAAAGGCGACAAAACTCCGGCGAAAAGCAGGAAGATGTACTATAATAGGGGGTGAGCTGTACCGAAAATCAGCTATGGGTCCATACTTGCGATGCCTGGGAGAGGAGGATGCAGCTTGGGCTCTGGAGGAAGTACATTCAGGAGTGTGCGGCACTCACTTGAGAACAAGAAGTTTGGAAAGGAACTTAATTTACCAGGGCTTCTATGGCCAACAATGAGAAAGGAAGCTGGTGACCTGGTGAAAAAGTGCCACAAGTGTCAGGAATTTGCATGTTATCACAAGTTGCCAGTAACAGCGCTCCAGGCGAATGTCAGCCCATGGCCATTCACGAGGTGGGGGATGGATATCCTAGGCCCATTTCCGGAAGCCTCAGGGAAAAGGAAATTCCTCATCGTGGCGGTTGATTATTTCACCAAGTGGGTTGAGGCAGAAGCAGTGGCAAGTATCACCGCTAAGCAGATACAAAAGTTCGCGTTTAAAAGTATCGTCACCAGATTCGGCATACCAGAGAGTATTATCTGTGATCACGGGACCCAATTCGACTCACAAGTCTTCAAAGAATTTTGTGATGATTTAAAGATAAATCTACGATTCGCCTCAGTCGCCTACCCACAAGCCAACGGACAGGCTGAGGCGGCCAACAAACTTATCCTGCAGGGTTTAAAAAAAGAGTGGATGGATGTAAGGGTGTCTGGGTCGAGGAGCTTGATCACGTACTATGGGCTCATCGTACGGCTTATAAAACGGCGACAGGCGAGACTCCCTATACATTGACATATGGGACTGAGGCGGTCCTCCCGGTGGAGATTTCAATTCCATCTATACGGATACAGGAATACAGGGATGAGGTCAACGAACAAGAATTGATGCTTAATGTGGACATGATTGAGGAAAGAAGAGAAAAGGCGCAGATGCGGCTGATCGCCGAAAAGGAACAGCTGGCCAGGCGATATAATCTAAAACTCCGACCACATCACATCGCGCTCAATGATTTGGTACTGCGAAAAATCTCCAGGCCAGCGGTCGGGGCAGCCAAGCTCAATCCCGGATGGGAGGGACCGTATAGAGTACGGCGAGTAATAGGGGCCAATACCTTCAAGCTAGCAGAGCTGGATGGCACAAAGGTTTCCAAAACATGGAATTCCATACATCTTAGGCGGTATTATGATTAAAAAGTACTTGTAAACAATATTGGTTTTAATGAAGTTACCAGATGCCTCGTTATTTAATCCTGAAAACGCTGTTTCGCCATCAAAATTATCATATAAGACCTAATGGCATTGAGATCGCTATGTAAGGCCTACGGGCATTAACAAATCGCCGCATAAGACCTAAGGGCAGCAAAATTATCATATAAGACCTAAGGGCATTGAGATCGCTATGTAAGACCTGCGTGCATTAACAAATCACCGTGTAAGACCTAAGGGCATCGAAAGTATCATGTAAGACCTAAGGGCATTGAGATCGCTATGTAAGACCTACGGGCATTAACAAATCGCCGCATAAGACCTAAGGGCAGCAAAATTATCATATAAGACCTAAGGGCATTGAGATCGCTATGTAAGACCTACGGGCATTAACAAATCGCCGTGTAAGACCTAAGGGCATCGAAAGTATCATGTAAGACCTAAGGGCATTGAGATCACTATGTAAGACCTACGAGCATTAACAAATCGCCGTGTAAGACCTAAGGGCATCGAAAGTATCATGTAAGACCTAAGGGCATTGAGATCGCTATGTGAGACCTAAGGGCATTAACAAATCGCCGTGTAAGACCTAAGGGCATCGAAAGTATCATGTAAGACCTAAGGGCATTGAGATCACTATGTAAGACCTACGGGCATTAACAAATCGCCGTGTAAGACCTAAGGGCATCGAAAGTATCATGTAAGACCTAAGGGAATTGAGATCGCTATGTGAGACCTAAGGGCATTAACAAATTGCCGCGTATGACCTAAGGGTAGCAAAACTATCAGTATAACGTATAGCCAACGATGAAAGGAGGCGAAGCAGTCAAGAAGGGCGACACAAGATATAAGACCAAGGCTAGGAATACGCAAGTCGAAGCTAAGTGGCAAATGTTATAAAAAAGAGAGCAATAGCAACAACAAGTAAGAACATGAAGTCAATTGTCTGAAAAGAAAACAGTAAAAATAAGAAATCAAAGGCAGAATCATGGGTCCTTGGTGTTGGAGTCTTTCCCGCCGGTCTTTGAGGGATCAGCGCGGAGTCAAGGTCTTTGCCGCTGGTCGAGGGAGCAAGGTCAGAGGATGGCGGCTGAACCTCTGAGCCGTCAGGGTTCAAGTCAGGCAGGCCGCGACTACGGCGAGTAGCCGTAATATACTCAGCGTCTGCCGCTGCCACTTCACGCTGCAAGCGATCGGCGTCTCGGAAATAAGTTTCTTCCTCAGCGTCAACTGGGTCGGGAACCTCGCAGCCGTGGCGGTTAAGGCCGCGTAGAACAGCCCGCACCATCTTCCGTCCAGGCCAACCCTTGTTGGGAAAAAGCTCGTAGAACTCGTTACGACAGCTACGCATTACCACACGCATACTCTCGCCGAGAGCATGGGTATAGTAAGCAACGGCCTCATCGTATTGAGCCTTAGCAGCCGCAAGATCGCGATCTGCCACCGATTGTGCCGCCAGAGAGTCGATGAGCAGCTCTTTCGCACTGTCCCTTTCAGCGGTTATCTCCTCCACCTGAGCGATTTTGACGCGCGCTTCCTCCAGCTCAGCCTCGAGGGCGGTAACGCGCTCATTCGCAGCCTGTAAGTCCTCCTGGACCCCTTCCAGTTGGCCGATCCGCTCAGTCGCCTCGGCCAGGCTTTCCTTCAAAGAACTGGCAGTAGATGTCGCCGCATCCGCTTGGCGCTAAAATCAATAAACAGTAAAAGGTTTCAGCAGGATCGCGAGGCGATGGTCTGAATTAAAGTATAAAAAAAAGAGAGGGGGGAGAGAGACAAGCAGATAAATACCTTCTCCTCGTTGTGATAACGAGTAAGATCCATACGCAGGGACATAAGTTCTCTGCCTCCTCCTTTAGCTTCTGGTTTTCCTCTTGCATGTGCTTGCATGCAAAGGACAGGTCACCGAGCTCGGCAAGTGCCTATATGACAGAATAATTATGAGAAGTGTAAGAGAAAAAAGTGCCGAACCATGGCAACGGAGCGAAACGGGCAAGGAGAAAACATTCTACAATACCTGAAGAAGTCGGCAAGAGGTCGCTCCATGCAAATCGGGGATCTCCGAGCCTTCTCCAGGGGCGGTAACCCCCTCATAGATGCCCCGGGAGAATTCCTCCGCAATATCACTCGCCATCCGGGGCGATATATGGGATGCCACCGGATGGACGACTACGAAGTAGGGCAGGCGAAAGCGGCCCTCACCCTCGCGACCGGCAGGGCAGGGCGATCAAAGACAGCATTCGCCCGTTCCGTCCAGCCAGCTCGGCGGGCGCGATCAACGTTAACCGAGGGCGGTTGGGAATGGTCACGAGCGGGCTCAGTGGGGCGAAGATCAAGCTCCGCAGCAGGCTCTGACTCGGGGTGTGCTGGGTCCCGAGGAGGAAGAATGGGCTCGTTGGGGAGGTAGGAGTCGTCATATGCCAGAGTGTCTTCGGGGGCAGGCTGATCATTGTCTGCTCGAGGAGATTGGCGACGTGAGCGACGGAGCGGGGTCTCAGTATCATCATCCTCAACTTCCACCACGGGTTGGGGGGAGGAGGAAGGCGACTGGAGCTCTCGCCCGTCTTCTTTCTCGGCTTAGAAGCCCCTGCTTTCTTCTTCCTTTTGGTGGAAGGGAGGCCTTCTTCCGCTTCGGTCGTTTTCCTCTTCCCCTTAGACTTCTCAAGGGGAGGCTGAGTAGAAGTGGGAGCGGCTGAGGCGGACTCTGGGCGTGCAGGGCGGGTCTCGCCAACAAGCCCGCGTGCGGTGGTGGTGAGGAGACACCAGAAAGGCTCACGGATCCTGAAAGAAAGATAGACAAAAAAAAAAGAAAAAAAAATTTATTATTAATATATGCATAAGAAGTTAATACATGTATGAGTATAACAGGTAAAAATAAGAAGCAAGAGGACGTGGGCGGCGATGTGAAGTTTGCGTATTTCCTAAAAGATGCGACACCGGCGATCCAAGGGATAAACAAAGACCACACTAACTAAGGTAGGAGAAAACAATCAGCATCGCCTACGCATAGAATATACCTCCTCGTATCCCTGCCTGAGCGGTCCTTAGGCCAGAGGTGGTCGATAAGTGATGACAGTCGAGAAGGATTTGGCGACGCAGGAGTATTTCATCAGGGGTAGGATCGAGCTCGGTGTTGAAATGGCTTACGTCGCCGGAGGACCAGGTAGATGGAAGAAGAGAGGCCCAGTGGAGATCTGTGTTGCTGGGCCGGAAATAGAAAAAAGAATGGTACCAGGTAGGACGAGGCTTAGGCGATGAATAGGTGCCCTTTGGGGAGAGATCAGGCCGACGAACAAAACTTATGCCATTTGACGTGTGTTTGGCATAGTGAATCAGCTGAAACAGTCGAAGAGTGGGGGCGATCTTTTTAGTCACACAGCTGCACTCAAAAGCAGAAGCCGAGGCCCAACACCCAACATTGAAGGCGCCAAGAGAGGCACCAAAGCATTGAAGCAGATCAATCACGAACGAAGATGGTGGAAGGCGAAGACCGTTGGTGAAAGCCTCAGTCCAGATGCCGTGCCACCCAGGAGGGCAATTGCCGATGGTAGAAAGGCGGGAGGCCACGACGAACTCCCAGGTTGATGGCAGCATGGCGAACGGGAGAACGCGGGCGATTCTCTCAATGGACCCTGAAGGAAAGTAGCCCGGGCCAACGACCGTGCGCTCATCGCAGGCAGCTTCCTTCCACATAGATCGCCAGTTGCCAATAGAGTAAGACCCGGTGACCTTGTTCGCCTCGGGATCAATCTCAACACCATGATGGGCCCGCTCGAACCCAATTTGATGAGGACCCCAGAAAGGAAGGGCGGGAGAGTCGTCAAAAATTTCATCTGCCATGTCGGAAACTTGGGCCGAGGAAGTTTCGGCTGGTGGAGGAGGATCTAGGGATACCCGCTCTGTGGATTGGTTAGAAGGAGAAGAAGAAGGAGAAGGGGAAGGGGAAGGTGAAGGATCAGTGCCCGCAGAGTAAGAATGGCTCTGGTTCTGGCTATCAGTGTCGGAGTCCATGGGTCAAGAAAGGCAGCAGGAAGCAGAAAAGAAAAAGGAACACACGATAGGGAGTAGGACTACAATGAGAGTGAGAAAGAAAGGAGGAGTCACGTACCAGGTGGGCGTCGGGGAGCTCCAGACATCTGAAAAAGGAAGTAAGGGGGAGGAAGGGTCATTTTCGATCGTCGGAAAAAGGAGGAGGTCGTCAGGAGAAGGAGGAAACAGTTGAAGCAAAGGGACAGCAAACGGTAAGAATAGGGTTTATATAGGAAGTCTAGTAGGCGGGAAACGGAACCGTCGCGGTGGATGAGTGGGGAGCACGCGCGGCTGATGGGATGTGCTGGCGGGAAATGGAACCGTCGCGGCATTTCATTGGTGGCACGCGCGGTTGTGATGACGTCTGGAAGGATAAGGTAATGATGACTTTTGGGCAATTACTAAAATACCCCAATTTCCGCAGCTTCTCCGGCAAGCTAGTGAGTAAAAGACCACAATACCCTGAGGGATAGAAGAGCACATGAGAAGCAAAAGTCAGATATGGTTGACGGCAGCGATAAAGGATCAAAGGCGATAAAAGACACGAAGACAAGGGCGATCTAACAAAGGGTCAAAGGCCAAAAAAGTCAAGGCGATGAAGGAAAGCAGGGGCGACAAAGCGACATGACACAAGTGGCCAGAAGCCCTCAACCAAGCAAAGCTCGGCTAAGGGCTTGGGGGCAATTGATGGGTCCTCCTGCGGCGATCACAAGGCAAGCGGTCCAAGCTATAGGTGATCCCTCAACCAAGCAAAGCTCGGCTAAGGGCTTGGGGGCAATTGATGGGTCCTCCTGCGGCGATCACAAGGCAAGCGGTCCAAGCTATAGGTAATCCCTCAACCAAGCAAAGCTCGGCTAAGGGCTTGGGGGCAATTGATGGGCCCGGCCCGGCGGAATCTTAAGGGCCCACACGGCGTCCTAAACACAGCCGCTAGTGCTGAGGAGTTGGACCTAGGCGACAGTCCAGGCGGGCCAAGCAAGCAGGCCCAGGAGGTAGAGGGAGGCCCAAAGCGACGGCCCAGTCTCGGCGGCTCTTAGGGTTCCAAGACAAGACGAACATGTGTCAACATCCTACGGAGACTACAAACGAGTGGCCAGGATTCAACCTTGGCGACCAAGACAGGGGTACTATAAATACCCCCGTACACCCCATTAACCGGGGGACAACACTTTTACCCAGCGGACAAAACGCTCCGCGGTACGTAATTCGCCTCCCTTCCCATTCCTTAAACTGATCGCCTCCCTTTCCCTTGAACTAACTACCCCCTTTATCACTTACGAGGTACACCACCCCCGGAAGACCAACAGGCTTGGGCTACCATTATTGGGCCAGGCGACGAGGCTGGAACAATTGGCGCGCCAAATAGGGGGCGATCAGGCGACTCTTCAAGGCGAATGACTTCATCAGCGATTCCCACTCTGATGGGCGAGGATGGTGAAGGAGGAGATGGAGTAACACCGGTCAAGCACATCAACCCAGGTTCCCGTGCAGACCCAAATCTCAATAGAAACATGGAGCGCGAATTCGAAGGCGACTCGGAGTCTCGAAGTACTATTCCTGCCGGGTTGCGAGTTAGTCGGGTTAATCGGGTCGTGGGTTAGTCGGGTCGCGGGTTCATCGGGTTGCGGGTTCATCGGTCTCGGCCGGGCGGTCTCGGTTGCCCACGGGTTACTACTTAATAGTCTCAACTACAATTTTCAATATTTTATATAATTTTTTATGTGATAAATAATTTAAAATAATATTAAATTTTTATTCGCGGCTGGTAGGCTTAAGGTTTGTAGTCGCTGTTCATATATTAAAAATAATAATTCATTTTTCATAAATTACATATACTTACAGTAAATGAAATGAAATTGAATATAATTTAGTTTTTAAGGTTTAGGGTTTAATATTAAACTAATTCATAAATTTATTCAATTCTTTCAAAAAAAATATCAAATCTAGTCACTTCATTTTTATGACATTTTTAGGCCAAACGTTTTACTTTTATGTCAAATGACAAATATAGTCAACGTTCGTTAGATTTTTAACACTGTTGGTGCTGCTAACTGCTAAGAGCTAACAAGTTTTAAACTTTTGTCCGGAATGTTATATATATATATTGTTTTGAATTTAATTGTTTTTGAAATAAACTTGGTGAAGTCAGAAGTAGATGAAATTTTTTATATCTTAAATAATGACATAATGTTGATATTTGAAGCACTGAATATTATGAATTGTGTGACAATCGGGTTATTCGGGTTGGGCGGGCGGGTTGCGGGTTCATCGGATTACGGGTTCGTCGGGTTGTAGGTTAGCCGGGTTGCGAGTTAAGTCGGGTTGCGGGTTCATCGGGTTGCGGGTTCATCGGGCTGCGGGTTGGATTGTTGACTTTTTGATTAATCGGGCCACGGGTCGGGTAGGGCTGGGCGGGTTTATCGGGTCGGGTCAGCATTTTGCCAGCTCTAATAATTGTTATCTTCAATATTATCTTAATTATTTGTATAACTTGATAGTTTAACTTCACCGATTCCAGTTTCTAATTTTTTTAAGTAAATATTAAATTATTTATTAAAAATAAATAGATATGTAAGTTTATGACGAATTATACAATAAGAGAATGTTGCTTAGACCTACAAAATAAGTTTGTTTTATTAGTATGATACGAGAAAATTTTAAATTTTAAAATATAAATATAATTTTTCAATAGAACGGGCCTATAACAGGGTGTGTTAGGGTGAGCATAACTATAAGAAAGATCCTTAGGACACCATGTCCATTGTGAGTCAGGTGTAACCACATCAAAAGAGGTCGAACTAGATTGATCCAAGAGGTCTGTTTTACTCATTTCTCAAACCACTTTTCACTAAATTTACATGAAAAAAACGTATAATTTCTCATTTATACTACATTGTCAATAATTTTGGGGCTCGGTATTTTTAAAGTGAATTAGTTTAATAAATAGCTCCACGTGTGAAGAGATTTACACGAGTTCTTCGAATTAAAACAAAAGAGAGTTCATCAAATTTGACAAACAAACATTATATATGTATGGAGCTTGACCCCGCCGACTGGCGGGCAAAATACTAGTCTAAATAAAGTGGCACAAGATTTAAAATTTGAAGAACTTCACTTTGCAGAATCTCTTTGCAGAATAATTTCACTTATTTTTACATTGTTGTTATGTGATTTCTCCGTGATCTAACTATCAACTATTAGAAGGGTTGTCGCGACATATGATATAAAAGTAAACAGTTAAAGATGCGCATCCAAGGAATCGAACCCTGGTCAGTACCGTGGGAGGGTACTATGATACCACTACACCAGAAGAAGCGCATTTTCATGTTTTCAATTTCAATACTAAAACACTTAGACATCTAAATACAGTGGCACAAGATTTAAAATTTGAAGCTTCCATGTACCGGACCAACATCATATCATATGCTAACTCGTAGGTGGTGATGCTTCCAGACGGCCACTTCACCTATTTTATGATTTATTTTATTAAATTAGTTGAGTAAGAAAGTGTTCAACACTTGTGGTTTCATGGTGTAGTTGGTTATCACGTCAGTTTAACACACTAAAGGTCTCCGGTTCAAACCCGGGCGAAGTCATGTATGAGTTGAGTGTTGCCTTTTCTTGTCTCTTTGCAGAAGAATTTCACTTATTTTTACACTGTTCTTATGAGATTTTTCTGTGATCTAACTATCAACTGTTAAAAAGGTTGTCGCGACATATGATATAAAAGTAAACAGTTAAAGATGCGCATCCAAGGAATCGAACCCTAGTCAGTATAGTGGGATGGTACTAAGATACCACTACACCAGATGCGCATTTTCATGTTCTCCATTTCAATACAAAATCACTTAGACATCTAAATAAAGTGGCACAAGATTTAAAATTTGAAGAACTTCACTTTGCAGAATCTCTTTGCAGAATAATTTCACTTATTTTTACATTGTTGTTATGTGATTTCTCCGTGATCTAACTATCAACTATTAGAAGGGTTATCGCGACATATGATATAAAAGTAAACATTTAAAGATGCGCATCCAAGGAATCGAACCCTGGTCAGTACCGTGGGAGGGTACTATGATACCACTACACCAGAAGTGCCTTTTCATGTTTTTAATTTCAATACTAAAACACTTAGACATCTAAATACAGTGGCACAAGATTTAAAATTTGAAGCTTCCATGTACCGGACCAACATCATATCATATGCTAACTCGTAGGTGGTGATGCTTCCAGACTGCAACTTCACCTATTTTATGATTTATTTTATTAAATTAGTTGAGTAAGAAAGTGTTCAACACTTGTGGTTTCGTGGTGTAGTTGGTTATCACGTCAGTCTAACACACTGAAGGTCTCCGCTTCAAACCCGGGCGAAGCCATGTATGAGTTGAGTGTTCCCTTTTCTTGTCTCTTTGCAGAAGAATTTCCCTTATTTTTACACTGTTCTTATGAGATTTGTCCGTGATCTAACTATCTACTGTTAAAAAGGTTGTCGCGACATATAATATAAAAGTAAACAGTTAAAGATGCGCATCCAGGGAATCAAACCCTGGTCAGTACCTTGGGAGGGTACTATGATACCACTACACCAGATGCGCATTTTCATGTACTCAATTTCAATAATAAAACACTTTGACATCTAAATAAAGTGGGACAAGATTTAAATTTTGAAGCTTCCATGTACCGGACCAACATCATATCATATGCTAATTCGTAGGTGTTGATGCTACCAGATTGCCACTTCACCTATTTTATGATTTTGTTTATTAAATTAGTTGACTGCTTATTTTTGTGTCTTTGCAGAAGAATTTCACTTATTTTTACATTGTTCTTATGTGATTTGTCTGTGATCTAACTATTAACTGTTAGAAAAGTTATCGCGACATATGATATAAAAGTAAATAGTTAAAGATGCGTATCCAAGGAATCGAACCCTGGTTAGTACCGTGGGAGGGTACTATGATACCATTACACCACATGCGCATTTTCATGTTTTCAATTTCAATACTAAAACACTTAGACATCTAAATACAGTGGAACAAGATTTAAAATTTGAAGCTTCCATGTACCGGACCAACATCATATCATATGCTAATTCGTAGGTAGTGATGCTACTAGACTGCCACTTCACCTATTTTATGATTTTGTTTATTAAATTAGTTAAGTAAGAAAGTGTTCAACACTTGTGGTTTCGTGGTATAGTTGGTTATCACGTCAGTCTAACACACTGAAGGTCTTCGGTTCAAACCCGGGCGAAGCCATGTATGAGTTGAGTGTTGATGACGCTACCTGTGTTATGGTGTCCAACTTAGTACCTCCTTGATGTCAAGTAGCTTCTTCCATGATGAAAGTTGAGCTCCAAGTAGCATCTTGGAGGAATGGTAGACTAGCCAATGCACATTGATGCTTGTATAGCACTTGAGACCTTGGGGTGGCTTGCTACCTTTGAGTGTCGAAGCTTGAGGAAGAAAGTATGGCAGGGAGCCTCCATTGAGATCCATTGTCTCCAAGTTGGTGATGCCACTTGATGTGACTTTAATCAATGCATTTTAAGCTTATGAATGACCTATGATATGCCCGTGTTTATTCGTGAAATGACATGACTTTTATGCGTTTATTTGAGATTTTGTGCTAAGTGTCATTTTGTTGTCCGGTGGCCACTTTGGAGCCAAAATTCGTGGGCTATTGGAGCTGCTCTGTGCATTTTCAGGTTCTGGCTTCAAAGTACGGATAACAAGGAGCGCATAGGAGCAAACGGGAGGTCATTTGGAGGCCGGACGAGGGAGATGTGAGCCTTGCAAGATCGGGTCTTCTGCAGAGTGCAGGGGGTGCACGCCGTGCAGATGTGCACGCCGTGCAGGGGTGCACGCCGTGCAGGAGTGCACGCCGTGCACTGTCCCCTGCACTATAAATACTCTTGTTTTGGCCATTTTGAAAGATATCATCATATCTCTTGAACCCCAAACACATTTCCACGAACCCTCAAACCCTAGAGCACGTTTTTGGAGCAATTTGAAGCCATTGGAGCTAGGATTGAAGCCAACAAACCTTGGGAGAAGTGCTCACAAGTGGAGAAGTGAAGATCATCTCAAGGATTCATCCATGGTGTTCTTGGTGACCATTCTTCCTTCTTTTCTCTTTACTCCCTTGGCCATGTGTGGCTGATTTTCTAGGGTTCTTCTTGGATGGGTAGCATAGTTGTGCTATGATAGAGGGATGATTGTATAGAACTTGCCATGATTGATCTTGGTTGTATGAGGATGATTCCTAGACTTGTTCTTAATGCCATTTTATGCCATGTTTGCTTAATTTGGTCCATTCATTGTAATTTGATGCATGAGAGTGCTTGGATTGCATAGATTGTAGGTCTAGGGATTGAAGTGAGTGTGTTCTAAGAGATTAGATCATCTTATTTCAACCATTTTCACTTGATTTCTCTCTTGGGCATTTTATCGAACACTTGGTGTGCATATGGATTTTCATTCAATTGAGTTTGAAAAGGCCTTTTGGTGAATCTCTTAGTGTTAGGGCATTGATATGAGAGTGTTGTGCCTAGCCTTGTGGTCATAGAGTCTTAAGAGAGGGTCTTGTGTCTTGGCATTTCATCAAACACTTAGAATGCATCCTATTTTCACTTAGCTTGAGAGCGAGAGCCTAAGTTGAGTGGTATTAGGATAGGGATTAGGTGCTACGAGAGTGCATCGAGTCTATTAAAGTGAAATGCATGGTCATCCGAATGCAAACTCGATCTTAATTGGCTTGTTTGTTCAATTAGTCATCTTGAGCATGATGAAACTACCCACCAAGAGAACCTCTTTGTCTTTGATTTGCACCGCTTTATTTGTCTTTCTTCCTTTTAGTCTCCTTTAAGTTTTTAATATCTCTTTCAAATCAAAACTCCTTTCAAATGAATAGACCGTCTACGAGGAATGTGAGTAGAGGCCATTGAGAGAACCCCGAGGAATACGACCTTGGTAAACCCGTTTTATCAAGTTTTTGGCGCCGTTGCCGGGGACTTTCTCAATCCTTTGAAAGCGCTTAGTAGTGGACCGATCTATTCACTTCCTTCCAATTTAGTTTTTGCTTCCTTTTACCTGTTGTTTGGTTTTGTTATCCCGCATCGTTGTATTACTCGGGTGTGTTTGTTGTGCTTGTTTGTAGGAGATTTTGGGTTAGTGCATGAGGCGTTCAGCTCGTCTTCAAGCACGAATCCAAGGACTAGAACAAGTGCTCAAGTCACCTACCACTTCCTCACCTCCTATAGTTGAAGAAGAAGAAGTTGATCGCATCTCACACCACACTATGTCTCAACACGGGGATGACGATGACCAATCGGTACATTCACACCACACTAATGATGATGATCACTCACAAAGGGGTGCAAGACGTACCTTGGCGGATTATGCTCGTCCTACTCTTGAAGGGGCAGCCTCTAGCATTGTTCGAAGACCCGTCAATGCTAGGAACTTTGAGCTCAAGCCTAATATGATCCAAATGGTTCAAAATGGAGTGGTGTTCAATGGCATTGATGGTGAATGTCCATCTAGGCATCTCAAGGACTTCTTGGAGATTTGTGACACGGTTAAGAATGATCAAGTTCACCCGGATTGCATACGACTCCGACTCTTCCCCTTCTCACTCAAAGGTCGAGCCAAGTCTTGGTTGGAGAACCAACCAAGTAGAACATTCACTACATGGGAGGGCCTAGCCGAAGCTTTCCTTGAAGAATTCTTTCCTCCCTATATGACGGATGCAATCCGAGACCGCATCAACCACTTCATACAACACAAGGGAGAGCTCTTCCATGAGACTTGGAATAGGTTCCAAGCCATTCTTCGGTCTTGTCCTCATCACAACTTCGCCGAATGGAGCTTGGCGGACATCTTTGCTAGGTCCCTTGATTTTGAGAATACAAGGATGATCAACCAAGCCGCCGGAGGTGACTTAAGGATGCTCACTCCCGAAGATGCTCTAGAACTCTTCGCGGAGATGGCCAACAAGACAAGGAGTTGGTCTCGACAACAACCTCCTAAGTCTAAGTATGGAAGTGACACGCACTATGACTCTCGGTCCGTAAGTGTTGATGCACCAAAGGATTCATCCACCTATGGGAAGAAGCATAAGTTACCGGGACATCGAGATGAAGATGATCCAATGATCGCTCTCCTTATGTCTAAGATCGACGCCATGGCTTCACAAGTAAGCAACCTAAGCATGCCTAAGCATCCCTCCAAGGTTCAATCATCTCATGTGGGTAATCCACCGGTTGCTTCGGTATTTTGTTGTGAGGGTTGTGGGGGTCAAGGCCATGATGCTAGTGCTTGTCCTTCCGCCACTTCTGAACTTGACCAAGGCGACCTTGAGGAGGTAAGCTTCGCACAAGGTCAAGGTTTCCATGGTAATTTCAGCCCCCAAGGTAACTATCAAGGTAACTATAACCGACCTTGGTACAACAAGTCTAACCAAGGTTACCAAGGCCAAGGGAATCAAGGTAGTGGTTATAGCAAGGGCTACAACCAAGGAAATCAAGGAGGTTATCAAGGTTATAGGGGTTATCAAGGCAACCAATGGTCTCAAGGAAGTAACCTAAACCAAGGTAGCCAAGGGACTCAAGGAGGACCCCAAGGTCAAGGGCACCAAGGGGGAAATCAATGGAATCAAAGTGGACATCCAAGTCAAGGTTTCCAAGGTCCTACCCCACCGGGAATGTACAACCATAGAGGTGAAGGACCACCCGGGTTCAACAAGCCTCCTCAAAATAAGGAGGGTGGTTCTTCAATCTCTCAAGAAGACACCAATGCGGCAATGATCCAACTCATCAAGAATCAACAAGCTTCAATTGCCAATTTGGAGAACCAATTAGGACATATTTCTAAGGCACTCTCGGAGCGACCCTCGGGCACTTTACCTTCCAATACCGAGATCAATCCCAAAGGTCCGGAGCATTGCAAGGTAGTGACCTTGAGAAGTGGAAGACCCTTGCAAGATAACACCTCTACTCCAATTGACTCTACAAAGGTACAAGATCCTAATCTAATGGTTGATGATGATGATATTAATGATCCTCCTTCGGATGAAGTTGAGGTTGAAGTCGAACCTCCTACGGGTAATGTGAGCACTAAGGTTGCCAAGGAACCTAGTAAGGCTACATCGAGTACACCACCGGTCTCTCCTCCCGCACCGGGTGTATCTCCATATAAGCCCAAGCCTCCATACCCATCTCGATTGAAAAAGGATGGCCTTGAGAAGGTTTTCAAGAAGTTTGTGGAGCGGATTAGTCAAATGCAATTCTCTCTTCCGTTTCCCGAAGCAATGACTATGATGCCCCAATATGCTAAGTTCATGAAGGAACTCTACACCAACAAGAGAAAGCTACCGGAGACATCTCTAGTCCACCTTAATGAGGAATGCTCCGCCGTTCTCTTCAAAAGTCCACCCAAAAAGCTCAAGGATCTGGGTACCTTTACTATCCCTTGTGCTATTGGTAATATTTCTCTTGCTAATGGTCTTGCGGATCTAGGTGCTAGTATCAATGTCATGCCTTATTGCATATTTGAGAAGCTAGGGTTGTCTAATCTTCGTCCTACTCGTATGTACATTCAACTTGCGGACAAGTCGACCAAGAGTCCTAGGGGTATTGTTGATGATGTGCTCGTCAAAGTAGGCCCTTTTGTTTTCCTAGTTGATTTTGCGGTCATTGATACCGATGATGTTGATGTCTCATTGATATTTGGTAGACCATTCCTAGCTACTTCTCGTGCTTTGATTGATGTGCATGACGGAAAATTGACATTGAGAGTAGGACAAGAGAGTGTCACATTTTGCATAGCCGATGGCATGAAGTTTGCTCACGCACAAGATGATTTAGAGTACTCGTGTGATACTATTGCTTCGGCTAGTGTGTGTAGTATTTCTAACTTCGTGTGTCGAGATTCTTTGGATGTTTGCCTTAGAACGGATGTGCAGGAACATTTAGGCACCCCGGAGTTAAAAGCTCAAGTGGCTTACCTTGATGAAGGGAGAGACAAGTTAGAGGGTGAAACGGTTTTTGTTGCTCTCCCGAAGGTGGAAAGGGTAAAGACCTCCTATGAAGAACCACCTACTCTTGAGCTCAAGCCTCTTCCCGCACATTTGGAGTATGCTTTTCTCATGCCGGATTCTAAGCTACCGGTCATCATCAATTCTGAGCTTCTACCCGAGCAAAAGGACCGTCTAGTGGAGCTCCTCAAGAAGTACATGAGAGCTATTGCGTGGAGCATCTCGGATATTCGAGGTATAAGTCCCACATTTTGCTCACATCGGATCCTTATGGAGGAAGATTTCAAGCCGGTTGTGCAACCACAAAGAAGGCTAAATCCTAACATGAAGGAGGTTGTGAAGAAAGAAGTTATTAAGCTTATGGATGCGGGTATTATTTTTCCTATCTCGGACAGCCCTTGGGTTAGCCCCGTGCAAGTTGTTCCCAAGAAAGGGGGGATCACGGTGGTAGCTAATGACAAGGATGAGCTTATCCCGACAAGGACGATCACCGGATGGCGTGTTTGCATAGATTATCGTCGACTCAATGATGCCACTAGGAAGGATCACTTCCCTCTACCCTTCATGGATCAAATGCTCGAGCGTCTTTCCGGTCACGAGTACTATTGTTTCTTGGATGGTATGTCCGGGTACTTCCAAATCCCGATCGCCTCGGAGGACATCGAGAAGACCACATTCACATGCCCCTTCGGTACTTTTGCTTATCGACGGATTCCCTTTGGGTTGTGCAACGCTCCCGCTACCTTCCAACGGTGTATGCTTGCCATTTTCGATGATTTTGTGGAAGATATCATGGAAGTGTTCATGGACGACTTCTCGGTTTTTGGGGATTCATTCGACCTATGCTTGAGGAACCTTGAGAAGGTCTTGCGTCGGTGTGAAGAGACCAATCTTGCATTAAGTTGGGAGAAGTGTCATTTCATGGTCAAAGAGGGGATTGTTCTTGGTCACAAGATCTCTAAAAAGGGCATTGAGGTTGACAAGGCAAAGTTGGAGACCATCTCTCAACTTCCTCCACCCTCATCCGTGAAAGCCGTGAGAAGCTTCTTGGGGCATGCCGGTTTCTATAGGTGCTTCATCAAAGACTTCTCGAAAATAACTACTCCTATGACTCGGCTTCTTGAGAAGGATGTGGAATTTCGTTTTGATGAAGAGTGCTTGCAAGCTTTTGAACTCCTCAAGGGTAAGCTCACGAATGCCCCTATACTCATTGCTCCGGATTGGTCAAAGTCATTTGAGTTGATGTGTGATGCTAGCGATTACGCCATTGGAGCGGTTTTAGGCCAACGAATCGACAAGAGATTTCATCCAATATACTATGCAAGTAAGACTCTCAATAATGCTCAAAGGAACTACACAACTACGGAAAAGGAGCTCTTGGCCATAGTGTTTGCTTTTGATAAGTTTAGGTCCTACTTAGTACTTTCTCACACTATTGTCTTCACGGACCACCAAGCTTTGAGGTACCTTCTATCTAAGGCCGATGCTAAAACCAAGGTTGATCCGATGGGTCCTTCTATTGCAAGAGTTTGATATTGAGATTCGTGATAAGAAGGGGTCCGAGAATGTAGCCGCCGACCACTTGTCTCGCTTGGAAGAGGCGGAAATGGTACACAATGGTAATGAAGAGATCAATGACAAATTCCCGATGAACTATTATTCGCTATAACAACTTTAGAGTTCAAGGAACCTTGGTTCGCGGATTTCGCTAACTATCTTGCTAGTGGAGACTTGAAGGAGGGCCTCTCCACTCAAGACAAAAGGAAGTTTCTTTGCGGATTTGAAACAATTACTATTGGGACGATCCTTTTGTATTTCGAGTTGGCTCGGATGGTTATGATTAGAAGATGTGCCCACTTATGGAGAATCTAAGGACATCATGCGACATTGCCACTCCGGTCCTACGGGTGGACATCATGGAGCAAATCGCAACGGCTCGCAAGGTACTTGTCCGGATTCTTTGGCCTTCAATCTTCCGAGATTGTCAAGACTTTGTCAAGTCTTGCGATGCGTGTCAACGTTCATTAACATCTCTTCCCGTAACGAAATGCCTCAAAATGTCTCGTTAGTGGTAGAAATATTTGATATATGGGGTATTGATTTCATGGGACCGTTTCCTACTTCGCATGGTAACAAGTACATATTAGTTTGCGGGTAGATTACGTGTCTAAATGGGCGGAGGCACAAGATTTGCCTACCAATGATGCCCGATCGTAGGGAAGTTTCTTGTTAAGTTGTTCACCCCGTTTTGGTTACCCCTCGTGCCTATCAATTAGTGATCGAGGTATCATTTTCAAGGGCAATTTCGATAGAGTAAGCCACCGGTTCGGCGTCACTCATCGGATGTCCACCTCGTATCACCCTCAAACTAGTGGCCAAGCCGAGGTGACCAATAGGGAACTTAAGAGAATCTTAGAGAAGACGGTCGACCAATCACGGAAAGATTGTTCGAAGAAGTTTGGGGATGACGCTCTATGGGCCTACCGCACGGCCTACAAGACCCCTATAGGCACTACTCCCTATTGGATGGTCTAATGGCAAAGCATGCCATTTGCCGGTAGAGCTCGAGCACCGAGCTTATTGGGCATTGAAATTTCTAAACCTTGATATGAGCTCGCAGGAGAAGAGCGTAAGTTTCAGGTACATGAGCTCGAGGGTATCGCCATCATGCATATGAGAATGCAAAGCTTTACAAGGAGAGGACGAAGCTCATTCATGATTCCCGTTGAAGCCGGGCAAGGATTTCAAAGTTGGTGATCAAGTCCTCCTATACAACTCTCAGCTCAAGCTCTTTCCCTGGAAATTGAGGTCCGTTGGTCCGGCCCCTTTACGGTAACTCATGTTTTTCCTTATGGGCACCATCGAGGTAATCTCTCCATCCCAAACCGAACCTTTTAAGGTGAATGGCCATAGACTTAAGCAAATTATGTTGTTAGTGATACTATAGGTGCTGTTGAGGTCTTGTCTTTGGACGTGCCTTGAGTGTTCCTTGCTTCGTCGAGCTTAAGACTTAAACAAGCGCTTCTCGGAGGCAACCCGAGTGTTTTTCATGTCTTTTCTTCTTGATTTGATTGCATGATTTGTGTGTTTTTGTGGTGTTCAAAAGGTCCTTGAGTTGTTGTGTGTCCTTTGTGGTCTCGTCGGGCTTGAAATTTCTGAAGTTCGGGGTCCGTTTTGAGTTGATTTGGCGGTGTTTTGGTCGTTTTTCGTCGAAGTGAAAATTTGATTTTGAGCTGAGGGGGTGCACGCCGGCACCACTGCACGCCGTGCATGATGCACGCCGTGCACCGTGCAACGGGGCTGTCCAGGAGCATAAGAAAATTTTCAGCTCCGGGGTGCACGCCGTGCACCCCTGCACGCCCGTGCACCCCTGCACGCCGTGCACCCTGATTTTCACCCTTATCTTTTTCAGTTGGGTTAGTGGTTGGCTCGGTTAATACTTGATTTTCTGGTTTGAGTCCTTCTTCGGTTTTGGTTTTGGTTCACCCAACCCACCCCCCCTTATCCCCTTCCTCGACTCACCCGACCCCCCCCTCTCACTCTCTCCTTCACTGCCGCCGACCACAACCAGCACCTGCCCTGCCCCAGCTCACCAGACCGCCGCCGCCACTCCTGCCCGCCCGTACACCAGCCTACTCACCGTCGCCGACTCCCCCGCTCACCCGCCCGACGCCGCCGCCGCCACACCTGCCCAGCTCACCAGACCGCCGCCCGCCACTCCTGCCCAGCCCTGCCCGCCACTCTCCTTCCCAGCCGCCGCTGCACCCGCCGGTCTCCTGCCCGCCGCCCATCTGCCCGACCACACACCCGACCCACCTCAAGCCATCCCCCCCGAGCCCAGCAACCTGCCGCCATCTTCTTTTCCTCCAACCGCCGGACCGCCACTGACTCTCTCTTCCCAATCCCGCCGCCACCAGCCCCCAAATCCAACCGCCGACCGCCACCATCTATTTCAACCACCACCCCTCCCAGCCGCCGCCGCCGACTGCCCAGCCTCTTCAGTTGATTCGAACCAGGTTTTTTTTCAATTGGTTAAGTGGGGCTGGCATGTTTATTTTTTTTTTAGCAGTTTGGGTTTGGTTTTTAAGCTTCGTGGCTTGGCTTGAATGCTTTTTTTGTTTCCTTGTTTAATTGGGGTTGAGGTTTGTTTGCTAAAATGAGCGATTTGGTAGGGGGTTTTTGCAAATTTGTTGTGCATTATTGTTGGTTTTTGCTTGTTTTTGAGGGGCCCCATTTTTGGTGCTTGGACATTGGGTGGTGTGAGTGTTGCTTGATGGCCCTAAATGGTGGCAGTTGGTGAAAAGTTGGAGGCTTGGCATGGGGACTTGATGATCTTTTGTGTTGTTGTTTTTGTTAGTGGGCGTGTGTGTTAATTTTGCAATGTTTGGTTTTGGGGCGTTTTTTTGAGCTTTGGGTTCTGTGGGGTTGTTTCTGTTGGCTTTTGTCAAAGGCCTTTTGTCTTCCCTTCTGTTTCAGTATGGTCTATGGTTTTGATTTCAAAGTTTTGGGTTCAGGGGCAAAATTCGATCTTTGTGTGAGGGGGGGGGGTGTGGTTAACACCACTCGTTAAATTTATTTTTGTTGCATTCCCTCATTACATTGTGTGGACTTAGCTTCTAGGGTTTTTTGGATTCGTTTTTTGATCCATGGACATGCCTTTTGCTTAACTGGGGATTTCATGATTTGATTCTTGCTGGCAAAGGTTGTTGTGCTTGATCTTGATGATTTTTGATATTGTGCTCAATGTTTTAAACGTGTGTTATAAATTCGGGCCTCAAATCGGATTTGTGTAGGAGTGTGCTTTTCTTGTTGAATTTTGTTTTGCACTTCTTTTGCAGGATGCCTCCTAAGGGTTTAAATCTCTTCTTTCCTCCGCCCCCAAGCGATCCAAGACACCAAGCTTCCAAGAAGCGGAAGGGACAACGGGGGGAGTCTTCTGCTCCTCCACCCGGTCCCTTCCCGCCCCCCAGCTCCTCGTGCGTCACCCTCCTGATTCAGGGGTTCAGGGGATCTTCGACTTCGACCCCAGAGATCGGGCTTACAGTCGTATCAGGTTTATGACGAGATGGCCCGTGGGAGGCAGGGTAGATTTTGATTTTGAGGGGTTGCGGGACCCATGAGGATTGGTTGGATGCTTTGAAGACTTTTGCTGATGGAGCCGAAAATTTGGCCGTTTGGGGGTTTTGACGAGAGGGCGTTTGATGGCCTACGAAGGAGTTCTTGAGCCTCTCACTGTGGAGTGTCCGAGACCACTAGTGAGGTTGTGTGCCGCTTTAGGCTCGGCGGGATGGCGCGGGGTGTGCTCCATTGACGAGTTTGGATACCGCCTTGGGTTCTACAAATTGGCGGAGGTTCAAAGGGCGGGCTCTCTGGGTTGGTTTTCTCATTCTTCTCTTGTGGGGGACGCCAAGGGGTGCATTCTTCAAGGAAATTGACCGAGGGCTGAGGTTATAGCTCCTCATCCCAAAGGGCACAGAAGTGAATCGGGCCTTGCTGAAGCTCCTCCATCACTTCTTCCGGCACTCCATCACCCACAGGAAGTCCAACCTCCTCTCCAGGGTTTGTTTCGGGTCAGAGATTTGTTTCTCTTTTATTGTTTGGGAGGGGATTTAAGCTGCATCTAGGTGATTTAAATGCTAGGAGCCCTCCTTCAGATGAAAACAAATGGCACGCTGGTGTTTTGATGGGAGGAGGATTTGTGACCAGGTTGGTTGGGGGGGTGGGTTTGAGTGCCTTGAGCTTTTGGTCCTGCTCCAGGGTTTTGTCGAGCCCTCGACCAGTTCTCTTGGGGGATTTCCTACCCACAGCTCAGACCAGACCTTTGGTTTTTGACTTGTCGGATCTCAGATGAGACCCGTGATGAGGAGGATGAAGGTTTGACCCTACACACTTCAGAGCTTATCTCGGGGATGGGGGCCCCCTCACGACCGTAGTGGGGATATGGTGAGGGACGAGGGAGCAGTGCGGCGTTTCAAATTTAACAGGAGAGTTCAGAACCTCGGGCGTACAACGCTAGGGACTTTAGAGTAAACCCGTTCTATGGACAGCAGCTTGCTTTGGTGCATGAGGTTTTAGCATTTTCGGGTTTTCCACTTTTTCAGATTCACATTTTTCAGGGAAATGGCAGCAGCATCGTCCTACACTACCAGGAGAGCTTCCACTCTGAGTCCGGCCCCTCCAGCCTTGGACAGTCTTTCCACCACCTCCCCCGTTCGACGGCTAACCCCTCCTTGGGTCACAGTGGCCCCGGGCACCCAAGACCACCACCACCTGAGAGCGAGGATCACCCCCTTTTTCAAGGCTTTGGAATTTTTCCTTTCTTTTATTTCTATTTAGCTGCATGTTTTGTTGTGTTTGACTTCTGATTTTCTCTTTTCATTTCTGGCATTGAACTTTCGATTTTTTGGTTTACACTCTCATCCGTTTCTCTATTTGTCGACTATGGGTTGTGTTTGATGGTGTGCCCCCTTGTTTTCCCCACAGGTACCCCCTGATTCAGGGGCCCGCCTGAACAGGTTACTTGACCCGGGGTTCCATCTCCGCTTCTCTTCTTCACCGCGCGGTTAAAAAATTTTTTGTTCCACCTTATCCTCTATTTTCTCCCTTTATCATTGAGGCAATGTCATGTTTGGCGTAGGGGGGTTGAGATTTGGGTGTTATTTATCGGGAAAGTCAAAAGCTATGTTGTGATGTGTTTTCTGGGTCTTAATTGAATTCGAATCCCTCTATTGTAAATCGGGGCGGTTCTTTGGGCTTTCGGTGTGTAATTGACTTCGAGCCTTCACAATGATGTTTAGATTTTTCCACTTAGAACCTATAACCAGCATGTTGCACTAAATCAAAGGTCTAGGCCAAAACGAGATTTATCACTCTTGTTGTTGGTTGATTGGTTGGATACGTGTTTTTATACCACTCGAAAACACCGGTTGGGTGATGAAGGCAACAAATTTCTTCCCCTTCCATGTTTTTCATTCCCTTTTTTGATCTTTCGTGATTGTGGCTTGAGACAGACGGAATCCAATTCGAAAATCTTGTACGGAAGTTGTTAAGGGGTTAAGGATCAAGTGGCTAAATTGTGAAAAAAAAAAAAAATTGCTCAAAAAAGCTAGGCAGCTCGGCACCTAAGTGAAAGTGTCGGGTTGAGCACTAAGCAAAAGGGCAAAGGCTGGGGGAGCAGGCAGGTTCAACACCTAAGGAAGTGTTGAATCGAGCACTAGTATGCGTAAGAAAAAAAAAAAGAAGAAAAGAAAAAGAGTTCTCAAATGTAGCCCTTGATCCTAGTCAGAGTTGTAAAGTGCGTTCTAGAGGCAGATGAAGTCGAGTCGATAGCCACATTCACGACTCACGATCCATGTTTCGATTTCAAGTCCTTTTGATTAGAGTCGGTGTTGTCGGGTCGGTTTGCTGTGTCCCAACAAACCACTATTGAAGTGGGCGAAATTTAGTGAGGTTTAGACTTTTTTGGTTGTGTTCTTGCATGTGTAGGTTTATTTTGGGTTCGGGGGAACAGTTTAAAAAAAAATTGTGATTGCTTGGGAATCTCAATGGCCGAATTGTCATTTGTGAACTTGGAGGTTTTCTAATTATTTGCTTGAGGACAAGCAAAGCTTAGTCGTAGGGAATTTGATTTGACTTTAATCAATGCATTTAAGCTTATGAATGACCATGATATGCCCGTTTTATTCGTAAAAAGACATGACTTTTATGCGTTTATTTGAGATTTTGTGCTAAAGTGTCATTTTTTTCCGGTGGCCACTTTGGAGCCAAATTCGTGGGCTATTGGAGCTGCTTGTGCTTTTCAGGTTTGGCTTCAAATAGGGGATAACAAGGAGCGCATAGGAGCAAACGGGAGGTCATTTGGGGCCGGACGAGGAGAATGTGAGCCTTGCAAATTGGGTTTCTTCTGCAGATGCAGGGGGGGGACCCGTGCAGATGTGCACGCCCGTGCAGGGGGAAACGCCGTGCACTTGCACGCCGGCAGGAGTGCACGCCGTGCATGTCCCCTGCACTATAAATACTCTTGTTTTGGCCATTTTGAAAGAAAATCACATTCCTTAACCCCCAAACACTTTCCACGAACCCTCAAACCCTAGAGCCGTTTTTGGAGCAATTTGAAGCCATTGGAGCTAGGATTGAAGCCAACAAACCTTGGGAAAAAGTGCTCACAAGTGGAAAAAGTGAAGATTTATCTCAAGGATTCACCATGGGGGTTTTCTTGGGACCATTCTTCCTTCTTTTCTTTTTTACTCCCTTGGCCTTGTGTGGCTGATTTTCCCAGGGTTCTTTTTTGGATGGGGAGCATAGTTTGTGCTTTGATAGAGGGATGGTTGTATAGAACTTGCCCCTGATTGATCTTGGTTGTTGGTGGTGATTCCTAGACTTGTTTCTTAATGCCATTTTATGCCATGTTTGTAAATTTTGGGGCCATTATTGTAATTTATGCATGAGAGTGCTTGGAAAGGGATAGATTGTAGGTCTAGGGATTGAAGTGAGTGTGTTCTAAGAGATTAGATCATCTTATTTCAACCATTTTTACTTATTTCTCTCTTGGGCATTTTTATCGAATTGGTGTGCATATGGATTTTCATTCAATTGAGTTTTAAAAAGGCCCTTTTGGTGAATCTCTTAGTGTTAGGCATTGATATGGAGTGTTGTGCCTAGCTTGTGGTCATTTGAGTCTTAAGAGGGGTCTTGTGTCCTGGGGATTTCATCAAAAAACTTGAAAGCCTCCTTTTTTTCACTTGCTTTTAGAGCGAGGGGCCTAATTGAGTGGATTAGGATTGGGGGTTAGGTGCTACCCAAAAGTGCATCGGTCTATTAAAGTGAAATGCAAAGGTCATCCGAATGCAAACTCGATCTTAATTGGTTGTTTGTTCAATTTTTCCCCTCTTGAGCATGATGAAAATACCCCCAAAAACCTCTTTGGGCTTTGATTTGCACCGCTTATTTGTCTTTCTTCCTTTTAGTCCCCCTTTAAGTTTTTAATATCCTTTTTAAATCAAAACTCCTTTCAAATGAATAGACCGTCTACGGGAATGTGAGGGGAGGCCATTGGGGAAACCCCGAGGAAACGACCTTGGTTAACCCGTTTTATCACGGCCAACACATATCTATGCTAATTCGTAGGTGTTTTAAGCTACCAGATTGCCACTTTACCTTTTTTTATGATTTTTTTTATAAATTAGTTAGAAGGGGAGTGTTCAACCTTGTGGTTTCGTGGTGTAGTTGGTTATCACGTCTTTTAACACATTGAAAGTCTCCGGTTTTTTTAAAACCCGGGCGGAAGTCATGTATGAGTTATTCTGCTTATTTTTTGTGTCTTTGGGAGAAGAATTTCACTTATTTTTACGTTGTTCTTATGTGATTTGTCTGTGGATCAACATCAAAAAAAAAAAATGTTAGAAAAATTGTCGCGAATATGATATAAAAGTAAAAAAGTTAAAAGGAGCTTTTCCAGGGGAATCGAATCCTGGTTAGTACCGTGGGAGGGTACTATGATACCCCTTAACCACCCTGCGGGTTTTTTATGTTTCATTTCAATAAAAAAAACTTAGATATCTAAATACAGTGGAACAAGATTTAAAAAATTTTAAGCTTCCCTGTACCGGACCAACATCATATCATTTGCTAATTGTAGGTAGTGATGCTACCAGACTGCCACTTCACCTATTTTATGATTTTGTTTATTAAATTAGTTAAGTAAGAAGTGTTCAACACTTGTGGTTTCGTGGTGTAGTTGGTTATCACGTCAGTCTAACACACTGAAGGTCTCCGTTCAAACCCGGGGCGAACCCATGTATGAGTTGAGTGTTGCCTTTTTTGTCTCTTTCAGAAGAATTTCACTTATTTTTACACTGTTCTTATGAGATTTGTCCGTGATCTAACTATCTACTGTTAAAAAGGTTGTCGCGACATAAAGTAAACAGTTAAAGATGCACATCCAGGGAATCGAACCTTGGTCAGTACCGTGGGAGGGTACTATGACCACTACACAAGATGCGTATTTTCATGTACTAAATTTCAATAAAAAACACTTAGACATCTAATAAAGTGGGACAAGAATTTAAATTTTGAAGCTTCCATGTCCCGGGACCAACATCATATCATATGCTAATTCGTAGGTGTTGTGCAACCCAGATTGCCACTTCACCTATTTTATGATTTTGTTTTTTTAAATTAGTTGAGTAAAAGTGTTCAACACTTGTGGTTTCGTGGTGTAGTTGGTTATCACGTCAGTCTAACACATTGAAAGTCTCCGGTTTAAACCCGGGCGAAGTCATGATGATTTGATTGTGCTTATTTTTGTGTCTTTGCAAAGAATTTCACTTATTTTACATTGTTTCTTATGGATTTGTCTGGGATCTAACTATCAATGTTGAAAAGTTGTCGCGACATATGATTAAAAGTAAATAGTTAAAGATGCGTACCAGGGAATCGAACCCTGGTTAGTACCGTGGGAGGGTACTAGGGCCCATTACACCCATCGCATTTTCTGTTTTCAATTTCAATACTAAAAAACTTAGATATCAAAATAAGTGGAACAAACATTTAAAATTTGAAGCTTCCATGTCCGGACCAACACATATCATATGCTAATTCGTAGGTAGTGATGCTACCAGACTGCCACTTCACCTATTTTATGATTTTGTTTTTTAAAAATTAGTTAAGAAGAAAGTGTTCAACACTTGTGGTTTCGGGTGTAGTTGGTTATCACGTTAGTCTAACACACTGAAGGTCCCGGTTCAAACCCGGGGAAGCCATGTATAGTTGAGTGTTGGCTTTTCTTGTCTCCTTCAGAAGAATTTTCACTTATTTTTACACTGTTCTTATGAGTTTTGTCTGTGTCAACTATCTACTGTTAAAAAGGTTGTCGCGACAAAAAGTAAAAGTTAAAGATGCACATCCAGGGAATCGAACCTTGGATACCGTGGGAGGGTACTAGATACCACTACACCGATGCCTATTTTAAATGTATAAAATTTCAATAATAAAACACTTAGACATCTAAATAAAGTGGGGACAAGTTTTTAAAAATTTTGAAGTTTTCATGTACCGGACCAACATCATATAAATATGCTAATTCGTAGGTGTTGATGCTACCAATGCCACTTCACCTATTTTATGTTTTTGTTTTATAAAATTAGTTTGAGTAAGAAGTGTTCAACACTTGTGGTTTCGTGGTGTAGTTGGTTATCACGTCAGTCTAACACATTGAAAGTCCCCGGGTTTTTAAACCCGGGCGAAGTCATGTATGAGTTGTTTTGCTGCTTTTTTTTTGTGTCTTTGCAGAAGAATTTTCACTTATTTTTACTTGTTCTTATGTGATTTGTCTGTGATCTAACTATCAACTGTTAGAAAAGTTGTGTCGCGACATATGATATAAAATAAAAGTTAAAGATGCGTACCCAAGGATCGAACCCTGGTTAGTACCGTGGAGGTACTATGATACCATTACACCACATGCCATTTTCATTTTTTTCAATTTCAATACTAAAACACTTAGACATCAAATCAGTGGAACAAGATTTAAATTTGAAGCTTCCATGTACCGACCAAAACATCATTCATATGCTAATTCGTAGGTAGTGTGCTACCAGACCGCCACTTCACCTATTTTATGATTTTGTTTATTAATTAGTTAAGTAAGAAAGTGTTCAACACTTGTGGTTTCGGGTGTAGTTGGTTATCACTCAGTCTAACACACTGAAGGTCTTCGGTTCAAACCCGGGCGAACCATGTATGAGTTGAGTGTTGGCTTTTCTTGTTCTTTGCAGAAGAATTTCATTTATTTTTACACTGTTCTTATGAGATTTGTCCTGATCTAACTATCTACGTTAAAAAGGTTTTGTCGCACATAAAGTAAACAGTTAAAGATGCACCATCCAGGGAATCGAACCTTGGTCATCCCGGGTGGGAGGGTACTATGATACCACTACACAAGATGCGTATTTTCATGTACTCAATTTCAATAATAAAACACTTAGACATCTAAATAAAGTGGGACAAGATTTAAATTTTGAAGCTTCCATGTACCGGACCAACATCATATCATATGCTAATTCGTAGGTTTGATGCTACCAGATTGCCACTTCACCTATTTTAGATTTTGTTTATTAAATTATTGAGTAAGAAGTGTTCAACACTTGTGGTTTCGTGGTGTATTGGTTATCACGTCATCTAACACATTGAAAGTCTCCGGTTTAAACCCGGGCGAAGTCATGTATGAGTTGATTGCTGCTTATTTTTGTGTCTTTGCAGAAGAATTTCACTTATTTTTACATTGTTCTTATGTGATTTGTCTGTGATCAACTATCAACTGTTAGAAAAGTTGTCGCCGACATATGATATAAAAGTAAATAGTTAAAGATCGTACCCAAGGGAATCGAACCCTGGTTAGTACCGTGGGAGGGTAACTATGATACCATTCCCACCACATGCGCATTTTCATGTTTTCAATTTCAATACTAAAACACTTAGAATCTAAATACAGGGGAACAACATTTAAAATTTGAAGTTTCCCCATGTACCGGACCAACATCATATCATATGCTAATTCGTAGGTAGTGATGCTACCAGACTGCCACTTCACCTATTTATGATTTTGTTTTTTAAAATTAGTTAAGTAAGAAAGTGTTCAACACTTTGGTTT